>VZSR01003371.1:4509679-4767501 GCA_013398615.1 Brachypodius melanocephalos
GTGTACATATGTGTGTGTGTGTGTAAATGTTGCAGACACCTATGGGTGGCCAGGTAACTCACACAGTCCTGGCCCCTGGTTTTGCCCAGGCTGGAGCTGAGTGGGCACATACCTGGTGCAGAGCTGAGCCTCACACAGCTCACTGCCAGGCATTACATTTAGCTGACTGCACAATCTCCAGACCACAAAACTCCGCAGACTTCGTCATTTCCGTATTTATACTGCACCTAAATACTCTCAGTGCACTTGATTACCTCTTGTACAAAAAAACCCTCTTAAAAATTTGGCCTTGGAAATAGATCTAGAGGATATAAGTCAGCACAAGTGAAGCACAAGAATGGACATCGCCAAAACACATCCTGGTACAGCCCCTAAGGGTTCTCCTTATCAAACTGGGCAGACAAAACAGTTCTGTCTGTCATAAACCTAATGGATGGATGAGATTTCAGCTGTACAACAACACCAAAGCCCACCTTAAAGGGGTTTATAAAAAGGAGGGACAGATAGTAACAGGACAAGGGACAATGGTTTTAAACTGAAATGGGGCAGGTTTAGATTAGCTTTTAGGAAGAAATTCTCTACTCAAAGGGTGGTGAAGCACTCTAAGATCCTGCCCAGAGAAGTTGTGGATGCCCCATTCCTGGAAGTGCCCTGGCTGCTTTATCGGTAAATTAGCTATTTTTATAATGTGGCCTGGAAATAAATGTTTTACCTAAGCAATACCAACTTATTCCCAACTTACCTATACTCTCCCACCTAGAGATTGATGCATCCTCAGACACCTACATACCTACAAAATGCATCATTTAGACAACTGGATTAATCACATCCTTATGGGTGGAGACTATTCATTAAATATAGCAAACCAAATTCCCCACTCTCCAGTTTTCTAAATTCTTATCTCCATTACTGATGTCAAACCCTTAAGGAAAGATTTCCCATTTCTTTGCTGAAGAGGATTGAAACCCCAGCAGCACAGCTATGAGCTCTCATCTGCAGTATGCTATGGGCCACTTTCCCAGCTCATACTCAGATGAATTATGGGGTTTTAAACTGAAATGCTTTAAGAATCATTTTTTCAGACTCGGCATAAGTTCGGCAGTGTTCCAGTCCCTGAGAAATATTCTGAAGTCTGCAGATAGCAAATCATTAACATTTTGAAGACTCAGTAAAAATGGAATCAGAAGATTTATCTGCTGAAAATTGGTCAATCTAGTCCACATCCTGACTCTGGAAGTTGTCCAAGCACCTGATGTTTGAAGAGCAAATTTTCTGCAAGTAAGGAAAAAATATATTTACTTTTGACTTGCATTGTCAGTCCTCCTCATACGATCAAACAGGAGGCTTTTATCACTCCTAAAATTTTCATTTGCATACTCTGTTTAATTATTCAATTGTAAATTCTAACCTGTTCTATTCTAAATGGGCACTTATAAAGCAGCTACATTTTGAGCCTAGTCATTTTCAAGACTTGGCATCAATGCTTTTAGTGATGCTAATAACTAACCAAACCTTCCATCCCTTAGTAAACCTGCACTTACACCAATCAAATTTAGATGCTTGTTCCCCAATCACTGCAAAAACTCTCTGCCAACACATTTGTTGTTGTGCTGTTGACATAAAAATATCAGATACCTGTACTTAGAGAAATTGTTCTTTAAAAGCTATTTAAGAGGAATACAAACTATTTCCTAGAAGGAGAGCAGGTACCTCTATGGAAGCAGGTGTTCAGAAAATCAATCATTTCTCCCAGTCCTGAGCTTCATAAAAAAGCCCTCTCTTGTAATACCATCTGATCTTGAGCTTATCTTGAAAAAATTGGGTACCTGATTTTCCCTGGGAGGACAATAAAGGATATAAAATCCTTTGAGAGCCCTTCTTGTCCATTTCTGAAGCTAAAAATTTATTCTGTTTCTTCTTGTGAGAGGGCACTGATAGAGGATACACAAGTTCAGAATGAAAAGAAATTGGGGAAAGAGGAGAGTATCTCATTTCTTTCAACACCAGGAATCCTGTCTGTGGCCTTGAGATGCTGTCAGAGGAAGAGTCAAAGCAAAGAGGAAGAGTCAAAGCAAGGAAAACGTTCTTCTCCTGCACAGACCTGCCTTTCTGGGTATTCTCTGAGTAAAGAGCCAAGCCAAGATTGGTATCTAAGTTGCTTTTCTCTTTTGAGATTCCAGAGATGTGATATACCAATAAGCTTTTTAAGGTCCCAGCCCAAAAGCAGTCACATCTTTCATGATAAGCACATCCCTCAAAGAACAAAGCAAGCATCAGCTCTTTTTTATGTGTTATGAAATATTATAACCTAGGAGATCCTTTTGTCAGTACCAGTGTAAACAGAGGCCTTCCTTTGCTGTTTGCTCCTCTGTTTCAGAGCTTGAAGAGATACATGTATCCCTACCTTTCCTTCAGAAATCAGAGATGCCAAATCTTGTGTCTTTATACAAATTCATCCAGACATTTAGCAGCACTGTTCCAGGAAAAAAATAATCTGATTTTACTAATGAAGTCATTAACAACTGTACTTTGTGTGCAGGCTTCAAAACCTCTCTGTGAAGATCCAAGTAGAGAAAAGACTGAGCAACACATAAAAGAACAGTGATTCTACAGGAACCTTGAATTTGTCCACTGAGAGGTCCAGCAGCTCTGAAAAGAGCAGTGGTCACCAGGTGTTACCAGAGGAACACAGCAGGCCAGATACTGTGCTCAGTATCCATCTCAGTGCCACCAGCTCAAAAACTAAACCAAACCTAACAAAAAAAACCCAACCAAACAAAAAAAACCCAAACAAAACAAAGAACAACAAAAAACCCCAAACCAAACCAAAAACAGCCACCCCCCAAAAAACAGTGACCAAAAGAAACCGAAAACTCCCCAGAAAATCCCCAAAACAAACCAACCTCCCCAAAAAAACAACCCACAAAACTGTTTTGAAGTACAATCTCTCAAAATAAAGGTGGAAGAAGTTACTTTACTTGGAAGGAGGAAGAAATGCTGAGAAAACAGTTTTATAACCTTTAGTGGAGCTGAAAAAAGAGGACAGCTCGCTTTTGAGCAAAACTACTTTTCTGCTCACTTCCCTTATTTCTTCAGGGTTATCAAAGAGGTGACTTCTAAACAGCAAATTTCTCTTACATAATGACTTACTAAGTATCTACCCATTGCCAAATAAGTTATCATCTAAGGCTGAGTTATAATCTAATCTAATAAACAGGAAAACATCACAGAGAAAGTGAGGCAAATCATATGAAACCAGAGATTATGAAAGAATATGCTTTGATGAACAACTAACCAGCTTTCTGAAGCTACAATATTTACATATGAACAGAGGGTTGCACAAAGTTCCAGAAGTTCAAATATTAGGAGCTCTGATGTTCTACCCACCTCCCATTAGATCTAATTGAAAGATGGGTGCCTTTGCCCTGAGGCATTGGATGGGAGATAAAAGGAGAGGTGAAGTACAGATGAGGCTACTATGGTTATGGCTGATGAAAATAACATCCAACATCCAGCAGACAGGGACAACCAGTGTGGAGACTTAATTACAGAGAACAGCTCTCAGTGCCAAGGTAAGCCAGCACCATGGTCTGGGACAAGGAATTTGATTCTATAGAGGCCATTAATCTTAAAAATTAAATAGATTTGAGGAAATTATGAAGGCAATCAGAGTGCCCACTGAAAAACTTTGGAATCAATGATCCATTCTTCAGACCTCAGTTGCTTTAAGCTAAAATATTTTTATGAAATAAAAGCCAGCCTCACTGAGACAGGTTTGGAGAACTGATGGTTCAGACCTCCAGGATTTCTTTGGAAAATCTCACACCATCACCAAAACCCCACAGCCGATTCTTTGTGTGCCTCCTGACATAAAAACACTTTCTGCTAAAAGGGCTCAGCTAACTCTAGCATTTGTTCACAGTCATTTTATCCTGCTCTCTGCCACACTGCTTGGAGGAGAAGGATATGGAACATTTTTCACAAACTCTCATATGCTTGCAGATCAGTGGGTTAATGTATCAGCCTTTCACCTTTGGAAACCACAGTTCAACAGTCTGAATTACTATGGTAATAAATGTAGTATTGTTTTGGTTCAATACAGACTTGTGTTTGAAGAACTGTAACAAAATATTTTTATAACCTTGTGGAAAAGATAAGAAGTTGGCAATTCTCTTTTATGCCATAGATTTTGTCTGTAATCTCAAGCAAGCTAATTAAACCCAGCCTTTGAAAATAATTAGCTGTGTAACACTGATTCTACTAAGTCTGGTTTAAATAAAACTACTTTCTTTGATAAACTAAGCTATTATATGAGTTAAATATAAATTATTTCCTTAAAGAGGTTCACAGAAGGTAATACAGGTTGCAGGCCAATTTAAAATAAATGTACATCTAGCTCAGGTAAGAGGTAAAAAAACTGTTTGTTTTAGAAATAGGAAGAAAAAAGCATTGTTAAAAGTCAGATTTTCAGCTTAAACCAGTTTCCACATCTCAGTAATAAAGCTGCAAAAAATAGAGCTTGCTAAAAAACAACCAAGCCCACGCTGGGATACTTTACAATTGGTGAAGACTTACTCAGCAGCCTTGTGACAGCTCTATCCAGCAGGGTATGTATCTCCATGGATTTTAACTACAGATTACTCATGACCATAGATACAGTAGTGCACTGTGATCAAAATGATCTTTATAACCAGTACTTCTAAAAGATTTAGAAAATCATATCATCCATCCTTCCCAAAAAGTGGATGGATCTTTAAGTTATTGTTTTTAAGAACTCAGAGCACTAGGCAGGATATATTGTTCCTTCAAAGAAAGGCAAAGTCCCCTAAACCCAAACTCACTGCAAACAAGCACAGAGCCAGATAATCTCCTGCTTTCTCACAACTAACGGGCATGTTAATTCTTTTACTGTAGCAGGGATTATAAAAAAAGCCCTATTCTATTGATTTTAATGGTGCTGTCACTGTAGCAGAATAATGCTTTTCCAGTATCACTTTGCATTACTGCTCCAGCCTCTGATGACAGATGAAAAGTACTGAATTTTCGCCAAAAGCTGAATACGCCATTATCTCTTTCTGCACAGCTGCGCAGACATACCCTAACACAGACCAGGGCTTGCTACCATTTTGTTTAGGGTTTAAAAGTAAAATTTGAAAAAAAAAAAAAAATTAGAAAGATCCCATACCCTGAAGGCAAAGACAACCTGAAACTTTGCTCAAAGAAGCGTGAAAGCACAATTCCTTTGCCAAATGCACCTCAGAATGTCACATTACCATACGTGGAGTTAGTAATGGGCAGCTGAACTCTGAAACGCTGCTTAGGTTTTATTCTCTGTTTGTTCCTGTCAGTTCAGCAGATTCCAGAAACGGGATAAATAAATGCATAAAGGTTTATATTAACTCAGTGTAAGTTATAATGTAATCCAGATACTATTGGGATTAGAGGCACCTAAGCCTGAACAGGACCTTTTGAATCACTGACTCCAGTTTTTGACTACCATTCACAATTATTTTTTAAAAATAAATCACATTAATGGCAGCTTGGTATCCAGACCCACTGCGTCTGTCAGAGCAATCACTCTTGGTCAGAAGCCTCCCAGCTTCAAGCCTGAAAGCAGTAATTGTCAGTTTACATCAATTTATTTCTTATGCTAATGCTGGCATTCAGCTGAAGGAACTCCTCGAACTCCCTCCTTCTTTAATTCTCTGATATCCTTGCAGACAGCAAACATACACACGCTCTCAGCCCACATTTTGCCTGCTGCCAGACACTCGATCCAGGACACACATGCCCACATTTTCCTCTATCACCTTAGCAGATCTTCCCTGCCCTGTCCTGGTATGAATTCCTCATTTGTGAATGTGATGACAAGAGTAACACATTTTGGGTCTAAAATGGCACAAAAGCCTTACTCAGTGGCATTATGATTTTCCTCTCTTCAGTGGAACTTTCTTACACAGAGCATTGCCTTTGGCCTCTCTTCATGGCTACATTTCATTAGTGGCTGGCAGGTAACCTGCACCATCTACCACACCCAATATCTTCTCTTCCTATGTCATTTCCAGCTGTGGGATAATGTGAGCTGAGAAGCTTATAGTTTTAAAAAAAAACCCAAACAAGAGTGTTTCAGCACATATCCTTGCAGTTCATGGTATGAAATTGAAAGCTATTTGTATTTTACCCACCCTCATTATCTCCCTCACAGTTATTCTCATCATTTACTACATATTGGTATTTCTGTCCTACTCCACAGTCTCCGCATATTGCATTTGACCCCTCTTCCTGCAAGATCCTTACTGAAAATATTAAATAAAACAGACACCATGACCAATTCACACATCGCTAAAACTCCTTTTTCTGCCTTAGCTCTTTACATCAAGTCCTCTATCACACTCACCATCCTTTAAATAATTTTAATCGCCTCCAGTTTCACTAACAATTTCCTGAAGTGATGCTTATTAAGCACTTCACTGAAGCCCAGACTGAGCAGAAGTATCAGTTACTTATTTTAGTAAACTCAGACTAGACTTTGTGACATTTCTATCTGCTAGATCAGAATCTATTTAGTTCCTCTAACCCCTTC
This sequence comes from Brachypodius melanocephalos, assembly GCA_013398615.1. Classification (NCBI taxonomy): domain Eukaryota; kingdom Metazoa; phylum Chordata; class Aves; order Passeriformes; family Pycnonotidae; genus Brachypodius; species Brachypodius melanocephalos. The sequence continues at coordinate 4,516,263 of VZSR01003371.1, forward strand.
CAAAGGATGTGAGTGAGGTGTGACTAACAGGTCAGCAGCCTTTTTAATAGGCTTTGCTTCTCCTATTAAAACTGTGGCTGTATTTTGGAATTAGTAATTGCTGTTTCTCTGTCCTCTATGTCATTTGCCATCTTCTCCAAAACCAGACTGTTGGGAAAAGAAATAGGTATTTTGGGCATAACCAGTTACATTTAATCTCAACTTCATCCAGGATTAAGGCAGTCCCACTTTTAGATTAAGGCTTAGAAAATCCACTTCGATTTTCTTCTATTATTGTCTAGTTGTCATCTGAATTTACTTTTGCAAGATTAAGTCAGCACAAGTTTTTGGTTACTCCCTCTTAATCACTACACCTCTAACATGCCACTTTCTCCTCATCTGCCCTTGATTTCCCTGCTTAGCCAATTTATACATTCCAGGGGGGCTGCTCATTCCCAGTCCCCTTCTGCAAGTTCCTTTTCAACTCTGCCCGCCCAGCACATCTCCACTTTGGTTGAGGACACAAGATACAAGCAGCATTTATAACTCTGACCTTCAGATATTCTACACCTCCAAATTCAAGTCCTCAAGCACCTGAGCCCAGCTGACATGACCAAGTTACTCTTTTATCTGAGCTTAAGACCTCACACTACTAAATTCAACTCCAGTGTAATCAAACAGACCAGAAGAAATTAAAGGATTGTGAAAGACCTTCAAGTCAAGGGTCAACATGATTGCTATTATAAATTACAAGGGAACAGCAGTCTTATCTTACTAACGAGGATAAAACAAGAGTATTAACTCGAGGGTGGGATGTATCCACACAGTAGTGTATCCTGCACTGCTGCAGCACAGCTGCTTTTGTAGGGGACTGCCACAGCACTCTGCTAAGACAGCAAAAACTGTTTTCCACGAATCTCAAGTGTAACCTGATGAACTGTTTTCTCTGTTCAGGTAGGGACGGATGGAGACTGCTGCCTGGGTGTCAAATGGCACAGAATGAAAGGCAGTGTTTCGTGTAAAAAAGGAGAAAAAATGCAAAGATAAGTTAACAGAAATGGAGAAAGTAGCGGAGAGAGCTTGAAAAGCAAGGCTTTGACAAGTTTCTCTGTCTTCAAAGGGTCTTTACTAAACACTAACTCAGCCTGCTGGAATTTGCTGTGGTACTATAAAGTACCAGCTGCAACAGGAGACCTAGGACAAGGGGGAATGGCTTTAAACTGGAAAAGAGTAGGCTTAAATTAGATATTAATCTAATATCTAATTCTTTAGATATTAATCTAAAGAAATTCTTTACTGCGAGGGTGTTGAGGCACTAGGACAGGTTTGCCCAGAGAAGTTGGGGATACCTCATCCCTGGAAGTGTTCAAGGCCAGGCTGGATGGGGCTTCAGGCAACTAGGTCTAGTGGAAAGTGTCCCTGCCCATGGCAGAGGGTGGGACTGGACCAGCTTTAAGGTCACCTCCAAACCAAACCATTCTGTGATTCTGCAATTCAAGCTGAGGTTGAGTAAGAGGTCTCATACGAGCTCATCAAGACTATGAAACTTTCAGTAAGGTTGTAAATCCATCTGTAAGTGATCCATGTCACAAAACAAATGTTAATTCTGTGACTAGAAGACAGTACTGTTACCTCAAGAGTTGCTTCAGTAATTTCTTAGTTGCGTAACAAGAGAATAAAATCTGAATTCACAGACAGGGAGGGAAGTGCAGTGTTTGTCATGGTTTATGGATGGAAAGTCCTCCGCATATCTGTGTTCAGCCACCTGCCTTCAGCAAATTATAGTACAACATACGTGTACCCATACAGAACTAACTGCTCCCAGGTTAGCAGCCATAAAAAATCATCCAGTGACATCTCTGAAGACGTCTAAGCACACGGTGCATTAAAATAAATCCGAACAATAGGCTCAAATTATATGAAAAAATCTCAACAAGCTTCCCGTTCTTCATTTTATGTACGTGGCAGACAGCTTCCATTCCCTTTATGCACATATACAATCCTGTTCTGAACAAACTGTTTTATTCCACTGAAAATGGTGCTAATGTTTCTGTTAATATTTCTGTTAGCATTTCTTTACACAATGAGTGGCCATAGAGCTGAAAAGCTGTCAGAAAAACCTTGAACACTTACCACTGACCTAGCTGAACAGATTTACAATTAAATCTTCTTCTTAGAACAAAATTCATTTTTCCTTCTAAAAAAAGTCTTAATTTTCTTGCTTATCACATAAAAATACAATATACCATACTGATTTAATCAACTGAGATGTTCATAGGACAATTTATACTTCAAATTTTCTGAAAGCCAAACTTTTCTGGAAGAGGAAACTGAATCAATCCTTTACCATGGGCATTGTCATACAGAAGTAGACCAGCAAGATGTTTACACAAAAAAGGGAAGTCAATCTGAGTCCTTTTGGGGTGAAATGGTCATTATGTGAAAAGTTAGAGCAAGTGATGCAGATGGCTATAGGCAGAATGGGAGCAAGATTAGACAGATGGGAAACCATGGCACTGGACAAATACTGAGCATAAAAAGGGTTGAAGCCACTTCCCCTCCCCCAGCTCGGAATGAGTGCATTCAGGATATTTTTATCCAACTATTTATTGTGCTCTTTTGCTCCATCTGCCGGCTCTACAGCAGCAGGCAGTGCATTCCACACCTATTATAATAACAATACCAAACAAAAAAGGAAGATAAAAATATGAGTGAAAAAGTATTTACCAGGGTCAATCTCAGGGACTTTTATCCACATACTGTCCTTTGCATTTACAGACATATCTAGTTCTCTTGTCTTTTACTTAAATTAGTTACTCCAGCTCTGTAGGGCATTTTCCTTGCTATATGCCTAAGAAGTATTTTGTCATTTACACTATTAAGCAACAGAAAAATGTTATTCTGAGTATGAATGGTTTTCAGAGTTCAAATTCCTTTATTGCTTGACAGTATAATGAAAAACAAGAAGTAGAAGGATTTTCTTACACTTAAAATCATAGTAAATCTGTGTACAAATAGATTATCTATATATAGATTTACATGAACATATGTGCTTATTTAATAAATCAAATTCTATCAAGCAAAAGGGTCTTTTCAAGGTATTTTTATTACACCCCTAGAGGGAATCATATTTCACCATAGAATCAAAAACTGGGACTGAGTGGGAAGTAAAGGGATCCTTAGTACCTCTACTACCTAGAGTAAGACCCAAGTCACCCCTTTGAAAAACCTGTAGAGCTCCTAAAGCAACTTACTCCAGGTAATTGAACTCCAAGCATTGAAAGAAATATGCTGAACAGCGTAATAATGTGCAAGCTACAGCTGAGCAGTGTTCCACACTCAGACTGGACACTACATAAACACCTGGAGTGTTTTTAGGTGGCTGAGAGCACGGAACTCTTGGGCTGGCAGCAAACCAGGAGTATCCCCTTAGCACCTTAATGGGCCAACCTGCAGCCCTGGTGAGAAGAGGTCACCTCTGCCCTACCCTCCTGACACCTGCAGCTTATGGCCCAGGTGGCAGCAGGTTAAGATGCACAGTGGAAATGTGCACATCCCTTAAATGCCATTCCCTCTGGTGGAAAGGAAGGCATAAATTAATTGCCACGCTGATAATTTTTTGGCTGTTCCAAGTTAAGCACATGCACAGCTATAGTAAGTAGGGGATTGCTTCTTTTTATGTAAGTCTGGCAATTTGATTTTTCACTTGTCAAAAGCACATTTAAATGTGACTAGATAAAAGCGTGGTAGGGGTTGGAAATTCTGGTATTCTTGTGAATGAGAGGCAGAGGGAAAATATTCCAGTAATGCTAAAATTTTCTTCCTTTTATAATATGGATAAAGAAAAAAATAGGAGATAGAATAGAGCCAGAATATAAAATCCATTTTGCAACAGGACCTTAACTGAGGTAGTAGTAATTTTTATGATATCAAGATCACTATTATTCCAAAGTTAGTTCTCCCTACAATTCAGGGCTTGTGAAATAAAGGCTTGGTCTGCTCCGAAATTCTTTCTGTAGTACCTGATCCCTCTCAGAGGCAAGGAGCCAAACTAGTCAGTACTTTAGTTTAACATGGTGCTGCCATTCATGACATTTTAATGTTCAAATATAGCTAAAAGTTTAAACTTCTGCTTTTTTATTCAGATCATATTAGTTGATGCTTTTCTCAGTGGTGGGGGAATGTCTCTCACATCCTCTGATAGAGCAGTTTAAGATGCAGAAGCTGCCAAACAGCATATAAAGAACAGTAATGACGTTTTTTTGGGAAGTGAAAACAAACAGTCAGTATTTCAAATTACACTATTAGATAATTGCACAACTCAAATCTCAAAGCATATGCAGGCTGTGTAAGGTATCACATATCTATCTCTATGGCAGCTAAGTAATAACAGGGAACGTAAATCTAAAGAAATCCGAATTGTGTATCTGTTGTCAGTCTAGTGTGATTTCTAAAGAGACAAAAGTCTCTTGAATTTTATTTTTTAAAGCTGTTACTGAGGAAAATACTATCCAACACCAGCAGGTTTTTTTTTTCCCATTGATGGTTTTGTAATGTGCCTAATTTTACACTTTGACAGCTCCCACATTATTCATCTAAGGTCACACAAGAACACTGCAAACAGAACAATGTTCCAGAGGAACACTGAATAACTGTATTGAATAACAGTCAAAATGGAGTTGTTTAGCAAGATAACAGAGTGTGGATGTGGCAGCACAACAGCAGAATTCGCCTCTTCCTGATACCTGGTGTAAGGAACAAAATGGGCTCCATCCAAGAAGAGCATTCCCACAGCACCTCAACTCCAACACCTGGGTTTGGTGTTCCCAAATCCAATTGTAAATTATATAACGAGTGGTGGAGAGGGGGTGGGGGAGTGTGGGTTTGTTTTGGTCTGTCCTTTACAGTCAGGGCAGCAGAGGGTCTGTGCTACCCACCAGAGCCCAGCCATTCTGCACAGGGAGAGGGCAGGGAGTGAGCAAAGGGTGACCAAGATCAACTTTAAAAAAATACAGAGAATCACAGAAAAGCTTGGAAAAGGCCTCCAAGATCATCAAGTCCAACTGTTAGTACTGCCAAGGCCACCGCTAAGCCATGTCCCCAAGTGCCACACCTGCATCTCTTTTAATTATCTCCATCAATGTGACTCCACCACTGCCCTAGGCAGCCTCTTCCAATGCATGACAACCCTTCCTGTGTAGAAATTTTCCCTAATATCCAATCCAAACCACCCCTGGTGATATTTGAGGACATTTCGTCTTGTCACTTGTCACCTGGGAGAAGAGCCCAACCCCTACCTGGCTGCACCCTCCTGTCAGGGAGGTGTAGAGAGCAATAGGTCCCACCTGAGCCTCCTTTTCTCAGGCTGAGCCCCCCAGCTCCCTGTTGCTCATCATCAGACTCGTGGTCCAGACTCTTTCCCAGCTCTTCCCTGGACCTGCTGCAGCACCTCAATGTCTGTCTTTTCATGCTGGGCCCAAAACAACACAGAGACGTAAAAGTTAAATTCCAGTCTTCATTAAGATCTTTCATGTCTGTCCTCTGTTCCTCAGTTTCTCATGTGGCAAAAGAAAAGCTCACAGAACTTTTTATAAAATACTATACACTGCTTACTAATTATTCAATACTTTTATTTATGCACATCCCTAAAATCCTTCTCTAGAATTTCAGCTGATGGTATTATAGATGTCTGGCTTTGAAAAGTCAGCAAGACAGCAATTAGCTACAGGCTTAAATGAAGAGAAATGCATATAGATTCTATATTAATTAGAAACAACTCATTTCTACAAGTAAGGATTTTTTTTTCCTCTCCTCTGCAAATATTTATGCACTCATTTAAAACCCGAGTGCAACTGTGTAATACAGCCAGCTTAAATAATACAGTTGAATGCTTGGTTAGAATGCAAAACAATATGAAATTAATGTCTGCAGTACTGAAATCTAACACACATTTCAGGGAAAGTGCAATAATGCCATGAGGCACAGCTCCTTCTCCTGGGCCTCAGTACTAATTGCTTGTGGACTTTGCAAGACGTTAGAAACAGCAGAAAATCACAAAGTCTTTTCTCAGTGGAAATCATGAGAAGAATATCGTTTCTTCTGACCACAACAATAAATGCTTTTAAACACGCAAAGTCGTCAAAAGACTTTCTAAGGAACTCAGAAGAAATCACTTCAGACAGGATTACTACTTTATATGTATATCCAGAGCCCTGCAGGCGTACTAGAGTCAGATTTGTTAATTCTGCACTAGTCTGCTTTGACTTTACCACGGGGCTTTTGAAATGTTAAAAAAGGGAAGCGATTGAAAACATGAAGCTTAAAGAAATCTCATATTGCTTTATACTGTAAATATCCTCTATCAGAACTGGAGAAGCTTGATGTCCTTTCAATTTTGTTTGGCCATGATCAATCTGAACAATTTTTCTCCTTTTTCTTTAATCCACTTCCATTTGCAGAACAGCTCAGTGGAGAAGACTCCCTCAAAACAATGGAAAATCACTGTACACAGCCTGGGACCCTGCACATTATTGCACATGAGCCCAAAGCTGTTATGAGGAAGAGCATCCAATACAGATGTGCTGTGTTTAGAAAATCCAGCCCCTTACTTATTGATGAAAATGAGCAGTGCCACTGCTCCCAGTGAAACCTCGCATTTTCCATGACAAAAGCCCAGCTCTTTTTCTTTCTGTCTCAAATGTCTGGACTATGGGAGGAAAGCCACCACCAACAGAGCCAAGGTTGGATACCTCATTTATGTTGGAATTATTCCCTCCCTGCCTTGGCTCTTGACCTTTCCCATCCTCCAGGCGTGGTTGCAGCAGTACAGATGTGAGTTTTTAGTGCAAACATGATCTAAAATTCTTTCGTCTCAGATACAACACAATTAATCCTTATCTGGGAGTTGGCCTAACACGCACAAAATACTCATCTTTCCAAATGTTCACAGCACAGGACTAACTGGCAGCCTTGAAGGACTCACCACCTACTGCTCTCAGCTAAGGACAGCCCTTCCTTGCCTGACCAAACTCAGCACTTGTAACACCTCCCTCCTGAGGGCAGGCAACTGCTTTTCAAGATTTAGATAATTCCTAGAAAACACCAATGACACTGTGGATTGACTTGTATCACAAGGTGCATGAGGTGCTATGTTCTTCCTTCTCCAGTCTGAATATGAATGAGAAATTTTAGATTATCACAATGATCTCAATGAGTCAATGAACAAGAAATAAAATCAGGGATTCTCATGATGATTTAAATCAGTCAGTATTGGTTTTATCAATCCTTTTCCATCAAGGATTATCTATTTGTTTACAAATGGCCAGCTCAGTGTCTTTGAAGGAAACAGACTTCACAGCCTGTCATTAAAAGTCCTCAGATGCATCCACCCATAAACACAGTTCAGTTTTATCCATATATCCAGCATATTTATCCATATGCAAAAGGATATGACCAAAGAGCATTACTACTCACACACATAACTAACACATGAAGTAAGTTAAGGAAAATAAACTTGTAGAAAGTTCTTATCAGTAAGTTACTTCGATAGCTTTTATAGGAGAGAGGAAACAATCCTGAGAAGGTACTAAGGGAAGTTTTCTCAAGTCAAGCTGCAAAGCTGGAGGCTGTGAATCTCATCTTGCAAAATTGGCAAAAACCTCTCCTCCAGTGCTGGGCCATTCGGTGCAGGAACGCCATCGCTTTTAAGAAAGTGTCTCAGTATCCTTAGAAACAAAGTCTGTATTTCTTAAAAGTGACTACTGCTTGGGCCTGGAAGTGATGATAATCCTTCCTCTGAAAAATCAGATACTTTCATGTTCTCACACAAACATAAAAGGTACTGAAATTTTCCAGTTAATTTTGAAAGTGTTGGCCCAGAGGTACACTTTGGAGCTCTGAATACACCGTTCTCTTCCCAGCTTAAAACACTCTTTAATTGAGTTAATAAGTAGTCTACTTCCCAAATTGCTGTAAAGCAAAACGTACTTTTCTGTACTTTTCAGGATTTTCAGGTTTTCTAATCAACAGCATTTTAACAAAGTATTTTCACACCCTAATGTTTTCTCCCTTGATTTCACTACACATCAGACATCCCACTGTTTCAGTCCACCCAACAATACACCTGTTGTTCCCAGTACAACCGTTGGCGTGACTAACAAAGCCCTGCTGTTCACATTTCAGTTTAAAATGCCACATTCTGTATATCCTGAAATAGTTTGTTCTGATTTCAGAAGAAAAGTACGTTATTTAGGACATATGCAATAAGGAATCATCACAGCATTGCTCTTCAAAAAACAATGTTCATATTCTCACTGTGTATAGAGATACTCACTTATAAAAAAGGTGCAGTCTAGGAAGTCCTCAAGAAAACAAACTTCAAAATCTTAACTTTAGTAGAACCCATTTGGTTTTCCTACAATAATCCATACCCAACAAAATGCACCCATACACCAAATATGCAAATGAGAACCTCGCCTGGGCAATGAAGCTTAAACAACACCTAAACACACAATGATGAGGCAGGCAGTGATTTAAACATCATCAGCAGTGCAATGAGGGAGATAAATTAACAGCCCCCCCTTTGAAAACTGAACTCATTATGAAACCTTGGTTAGAGAACAACTTGACTGCAGCCAACCTGACCATATCTCAAACCTTCTGTGTAAGCGTTAAGTGGGAAAGATAAATCCTGGCACACGTGGAATAATACCCTGATTATTTATTAAAATGTGCTTCTCCCTGTACAAATGTGTTAGATCCATATTAGGTTCTTTCCTATTAGGTAAAACTAATTTATTTGGTATAAGGCAAATGGAGGAAAAACGAGACCATTTTAAAATTGCCTAAGGTCACTTCATGGGCAAAACAATGTATTTAAACTGCAGAGATGACAACATGCTTAATATGACTACACAGAAATTGCTTCCTTGATGACAATACATTAAAACCCTCATTGAATATTCATAGAATTTCTGACAAGATTGAGTGACACGTAATCCCAGCCCCAGCAAGCAGTGAGTTGATAGTCTCCCTGTGCAAGGATGGATGCCACACCAGCCAGGTCATCTTTGTTCCTCCCAGGGCCAGGAACGGCTGCACAAAACATCCCCGCTCCCAGTTTTTAATATCTCGTCAGGCTGACACAAATGGAGGAAAAGGAAATCAAATGTACAAAAGCTCCTCTGTGCATCCCGTGCCAGAGTGAGGAAGGGCCTTTATCACAACGGTACAATAAGTGAGTGGAAGAGCTGCAATTTCCTTGTAGCGACAGAAAATTAGAGAAATAGCAAAGAAAAATCCTCTGAGTGACTTTCACTTACTAAGTTACGACCCCTGCATGATAAATAGGTAAGCAGAGTTTAAATGATGTGAAATATGTCAATTCAGAATGCATTAGGATGCCATTAACAGACAGTAGCTTAGACATCAGGAAAATATTAAGATGGATAGATCACTTAGCAACAATAGGACAAAGGGGGTTTTAATAAAGGCAGAGCAAGACAATGCCAGACTAAGGCCAGACTAATGCCATCAATGATCTGGAGTGCCCTTTTTTTTTGTCAGATGTGCACCAATGTGATAAAAACCAATTGTGTCGAGACAAACAAGAGTAGACTGTTGAAAAACTGGCAAGCCAAAGCCCTATCTATTAATCAAGCAAAAAACTGGACTGATAAATTCTGTACCAGGAATGCAAAGTGATTAATACCATGTTTCAACACCACGATAAAACTGTTTCATAATTTCCTAACTGCAAAAGTGATGCACAATGCATTGCTTATGCCATCACTCCCATGTCAGGCAGCATCTAAGATTTCATCTGATACAGTTTTTGGATGACCCCAGGCCATGGTGAAGAGCACTTGTTTGGGAAACTGTATTGCTCCTCTTAGGGGCACTGGGACCTGACAGAAGTTTACAAAAGAAATTAAATCATATGTTACTGTCTCACAGTAAAATGCTATACTTCTAACTCGTTTTTAAGCCTGGAGAACAAGTGAAATTCTAAAATACTTGCAGAAATACCAGCCTGGCATGGGGGACAACACTGCACAGTAACAAAAGCAAAAACCAAAATTCAGAGAATTAATTTTCTCTTGTTTACTTGTAAGCCCCAGGCTGACATCTTTGCAACAGCTCCAGCCACACAGTTGCACCTGGTACACAGAAAACTCAATTTTTTGTGACTCCAGACCATTTACCTTTGATTTTTACACTGCTGGCTATTAACATGAGCTAGTCATGAAAGCATCTTATCTACATCCAAAAAGGAGGGTGTACAAATCCAGAGAAACAGGGGTTCCCAGCAATGCCCCTTAAAGCCATCACTTCCACCAAGTGCAGGGACATGACACACAACTGTTCAGAGACTGCTCTTGGTTCTGCCTTCAGTCTGCCAGCCCCTTCCAGTGTCAGTCAGCCTGACGATGTGAGTATGTGAGTGATGTTCGAGGATATTAAAATTCCTCCAGAGTGAACGCTTAAAAAAACACCAGAAAACACCAAGCCAAACAAAAAAAAAAAAAAAAAAAAAAAAAAAAAAAAAAAAAAGGAAGAATTCTTTCTGCTTGGGAAATTTTAACGTTCACTGAAAATAAAAATCAGTTGTGACATAGGAGGTGTTGTGAGGCCAAAGCTCTGCCATGTTTGAACAGTCAATAACATCAGCAAAAATAATGGGGGCAAACATTTTTGGAGGTGGAGCCACACAGCACAGCTGTCTGCAGCTGCAGCACCAGATCCTGCCACACACCCCCGTGGATGGAGTCACAGGAGCCACAACGCCTCTGATACATCCACTCCTTGTTTACAATGACACTGTTTCAAATAAGTTGAAAATTCTTTTTAAGTGAAGGGAAAAAATCATTTGCCAAATCCTCAGCTACAAGTGACAGGCAGAGCCCAAGTAGAGCAGCTTCTCCTTTTTTTTTTACCCCACTTACATGACAGCTGTAAGTGCAGACACCTGATAGCACAGATAATGACAGCAGCATGCTGCTCTAAGCCATGTACCTTCCACAGACAAGCTGCTGCTTTCATTTGCTACAATCCTGCTCAATGCCTCACACAGCTGCAAACAAATAATAACACTTTTTAGGAAAATAGCTCCACGATAAAGGTAAGGAAGGGATTTCTGCTCTGCTGCAGATCACAGAACTTCTGCCTCTGTTGTGAATTTTCTCTTAATAATTCACCTCTCACAGCCCAGTCTCAAATCCCATAGAGAGAACCCCCAAAAAACAGGGACATGAATTTCACCCCTCTGGGGGTCACAGTGGGTGGCAACAGAGCTTTTGCCATCAGCCTCTTCTGTTCCTCACATACCTGAAAGCAGAAACGGGTTCACTGGCTTAGGAAAACACCAGATTTTATTGTAAATCACATAATAGTTTGAGTTGGAAGACACCTTCCACTACACCCATCCAAACTGGCCTTGGACACCTCAGGGATGGGGCAGGCACAGCTTCTCTGGGCAGCCTGTGCTAGGGCCTCAGCACCCTCACTGTGAAGAATTCCTTCCTAATATCCCATCTAAACCTGCTCTCTGTAGGTAGGTTGTATTGTGTTTTTGCAGAAGCTTGCATTAAACAGGCTGCAACTTTGCAACTGCTTTGATGAAAACTAATTTTTTTTTTCATTATTTGAAAATTGGCCTTTTAGAATCAACTGTGGTACCTAATAGTGGTTTGGTTTCTGTGTCCTTCATCCAGCTGGGAGCAGAAGAAGAGAATGCTGTTAATACACAGCCCTGTACTCCTGCTCCAAAGGATGCTCCCAAGACCATGGTTTCTCCTGCTGGAGTTCTGGAGTTCCCACCATCATCCCTCCAACCCCTTCTGGTATGCAGGCAGAGATGAGCTGTGGATGATGAGGGCAGGCAGCTTCACCTGAAGCAAACACTCTGGAAAATTTGAGTAAAATCAGTCCAACTACTTTTAAAAGTAAAAGATAAAAAGATAAAATTGGAGAATGGTGTCACAGAGATGAAGATGCAATGTTGCAAGTGGAAGTGCTCGCAGAATTAGAGAGTGGCTCAACTTAACAAAAAAAAAAAAACAACAAAAATACAAAACAAAACAAAAAATACCCCAAAAAAACAAACAAAAAAATCCAAAAAAACAAAAACAAAAACAAACAAAAAACCAAAAAAAACAAAAAAAACAAACAAAAAACCACCACGCCAAACCACCAACACTGCACTTGGCCTGTTTCTCAGAACTTGCTAAAAAAGGACAATTGCTGAGAATTTCAGACAATTGGCCAAATTGCACTTAAAAGTTCAAAACAGCTTTTGCCTGGTGCTTCACAGTGCTTTGAACAAAAAACCCTCTGCAGTACGGGGGACTCTCTACCCCGTTCTTCCTTGGTTAAATTACACTGTGTTTGCTCCACACTTCATATAACCTTTTCTTTTCCCCTCTAACTTTCATTTCCCCTTCTTTTAATTTAGACAACGCTGAAGATTAAAGTGTATTCAGGAAAGAGGTGTTGAAAGTTGGAAATAAACACAGAGAAATTTTGCAACAGCAGAGGAAATGAAAACTTTCTAGTCACTTCAGTGCAGCCTACTGCTGCATGGGCTGATGGCTTTGCAGCAGTATTGTAAAAATTACTCATTTTCTTCTAATTACATCCAACGTGCATTTGTACACTCTGAATCACCTTTACAGAAGAAACAGAATAAATAGCGAAAAAAAATCTATAAATTTATAATTTGCATGCCTCCAAAAAGCAATCCATGAAATGCAAACCTGACCTGGCAGTGGATTTTCACACCAAGATTAACTCCATCTCATTCAATATAGGCTATATTTTCAGGAATGCTTTTTGCATTCACTCTGTTTTAACTCTCTATATTGATTAACTCCATCTCGTTTAATATATTCAGTATATTTTTTATATATAAAATATATATAAAAATATATGTATTTATACTATATTTTAAGTATTTTTTTAGCAATATTTTTTTCATTCACTAAAATTTAACCCACTGTATCTACTTGTGTATGAACACTAACTAGTCATGGTAATGTAGCATAGATGTCACAAGTGTTCACCTGTTTCACTTCTCAACCTTAACTGAGCGCTGACATTCATTTTCTGCCTTTAATAAAGATACTGGTTTACTTCACTACCCAGGTTTGTTCTTTCAACAAGGTGAAAGCATTTCCCCAGGAATCCCCTGAAGTCAGTGTTAACATCTGTGAAAAACTTTACTCTCCTTTAAGAAGTTATTTAGAAATTTTCCTCAGAAAATGTTCCTGTCCCCACTTCTGAGTACTTCACCGATTCCGTCCGTTCTCCAGTTATGTTATCCAGATACCAGGAATGTCTGGGAAGTTCTCAGGGTGCTCATGATGTCTGCAAGCCTGAGGGTCTACTCTGGAAGAGCACATTTGGAAGAACAGTCTTGCAAGAGGAAGTCCAAATTATATTTTAGAGACTTCAACCAGGAACGTGAACAAGAATCTCAATTTGTACAACCACGGGCACAGCACAGCCGAGAGGGCTCCGGAATCGCCCCTTCCAGGGAAGCTGATCACTGCCTCACAGCTGCTGGCACAGCATCTTGTCAAAAAGGCTTTTCTATCAAAAACATTCAGGAATAGCACCACAGAAAATCAAAAGCCTCTTCCAAACCTCACTCTAAAAGCACATAAATCCCCATTTAGCACCACTTGCTCACAGGCACTGATTCTGAACTACACAAAGTCTCCAGGTATATTTTTAAAAACCCAAATTAACTTGATTCAGTAGCTGCAGGAGCTTTGCTCTATTTATCCAGCTGCAAGGCCACTTGGATGATTTGTTCTTCCTAAATATGTGAATGCTTTGTACCACTATTTGTTAACTGTTTGATAAAAGAATATAATGCAAGAGCTGATGAATTCTTGGCACATCTCTGAATCTGTCACCTCATCCTTTATCCAAAGCTTTCTCTTTGATTCTGGCCACCAAATATAAAATAAGCAGAAGGTCTCAACAGATAACTCACTCAGTAGTTACCTGTGGCACATCAGCTATCCAGTTCCAGCAAGGCAAAAAGGCTGATATGAGCTTTCACAGTCCAGCAGCTGCATTATTACCAACACATTATTAAACAGCAGTTATTGATTTGCCTGTTCCATTTTAGTTGGAGCCTAAAGAAGCTAACAGAGAGCACAACTGATGGGAAGGGGCTGGGCTCTGCTTTGTGCTTTGCTTGGTTTAAAAAAATTTCTTAAATATTTCCTTAACTCAGGATTCAAAGCTTCAAACCTTTAAACTTCCACTATATAAACAAATGAATTTTATGTGATTGAAAATAAAAACAAAGATGGATTTAAAAATTAAAACTCTAGAAGAAAGAGGAGCATAAAACCATAAAAGTATGATTTCCAAGTATTGCAAACTGTGAGTTGAAAGTGCTCAGTCAGCTTCCCCTCTCTATGAAAGCTCACGGACCCAACTGAAGTAAGCAGAAAGCAACCAATGAAAGAAAGCCTCAACATTTCAAATTGGAGTCAGGACTGGTGTGCATTCACTTTTCTTCCAGGATCCCCAGTCAGGACCATGACAAGAGCAGCTCTTCAAATACCCCAGAACGTCTTCACTGCAGCACTTGATGTCTGGCTGACACACTTTTTTAAAGCTTCACATTCAAAAAGTGACCCTTCTTTTGGAAGAGCACACAACTTGGATGGATCCACACAGAGCAGTCAGGGATTAATTCACAACACATACACACAGTGCCCAAAATACCCAATCCATTTCTCAGATTTGTATATGGAGCCTTTTGCTTCTGCAGTTTCCCTTGAACTGTCCATACAGGAAAGAAAATTTCTGCAGGTAGGAAATTTTTATTCCTGTAAGATTCATCCCCAGGCTCTTCTTACACAGCTGGAATTTGTAGATACATGTCTAAGTTCCCTGCATGGTATATAGATATATTATGGCCATCAGCTAAAAAAATCTATTATATCACTTGATAGCATTCACACATTCATTAGAGAAAATCAATAACTTAGCATAGACAGTTACAAATTTAGGAAGCAAGAATGAGAAATTACTAGCTTTTTGTCTGAGATTTCTTGAGCAGCAGTAAGAAGCTGCTTTTTCTTTCTCCATAAGAAAAAAAATAGGTATCTTGGCTCCCACAGATATTAAGCCACAAGCAGGTAGGAATAATTATAATCTGCTGACCTGTGTGTGTGAAACTCTGAGATGTAAAAACAACAGAATCATGGCTTTGTAAGTCACAGATGGAGAAAGTGTAAGTACTTCCACCCATTCCACGGGATTACATCAACTTTTTCAATCATCAGTTAAATGCATCATTCAACATCCCTATTTTAATGTTTTCTGAGACATCATGATCTCTACAAGGATCTGCATCTTTCATTTAAAATTAACTTTTGAAGCAGGAGAAGAAACTGGAGTAAACTGAATGAATTTAAATTCATTACCAATTAAGTGTAATTTAATTCATGATTCTTTCAACTTTCTCGTGAGAATTGGGAGCTGCAGGAGGGATGCATACCTGACTGATGGGGCTTGATTTACTGCTGCTGCCCCACCAGGAAATCACATCCAGCTATTTATAGCTATCAGAAACCTCTTGGCCCAGAAAAAAAGATGTTTACAAAAACAGATTTTAAGAACAACATCTGCGTAAGGACTGAGCATGTGTTTCTAAAAAGGTAACAACATGCTGGCTTTTAGGAAGATAATTAAACCCCCAAAGTTAGCATCCAGGATGGTTAATCAGAGAGGCTCCAGCTCACATGACAGAGCTGGAAACCTAAATAAGAGGAGAGAAGCAGCTAATAAACCAGATGAGATCCTGATTAGCCAGATTTCAGATGTTATAGGTGTCAAAAATGTTAATTATAGGTTTATAAAATGCATGTACCTCATTTCCAGCTCTGTGAGCAAGCCAGTGAGCCAGTCAAGGTCCTGGTTTAGCCAGGGGACAAGATAAGGAGGCGTGTCTGACCCACAGTCCTGAATGGGGATGTCCAGTAAGCAGAGAGAAATCCACAGCATCAGCCAGCCCAGCACAGAGCATCCCCTTGGCTCCTGCATCTTCCCGGCTTCCCACAGCACTACTGCAAGGTGATTCCTCCTTGTTTCTGCTGGGGAGTGTGCAACACCTTTTGCCAGCATCACCCTCTCTCTGCCTTGCCTCCAAGGAGGCACCATCCCGGTGCTGAGAAATGTGTTCTCATCCTAAGTCTAACTTAAACTTTGAGTTTGCATTTGGAAGTACCAATGTAATTTTTTTAAATTGATTTTAAAAATTTGTTCCTGGCCAGCAAAGAAAAAATGTATTTGCCTTGACCCAAATTCCTGAGGAGTTACCTATAATAATATGTAATATAGGATAATGCCTAAATTAGCTACAACACACAGAACTGGCAAGCACTTGTGGGAGAACAGGAATGCCCAAGTACTTGTCAAAGACAAGCAGTGGAAAAGGTGCCAGCACTCCAAAAGAAAGGAGAATCCAAGCAGAAAAAGCTTTGCCCAGCCTGATTCAGCTGTGCAGCCTCAGAGTAGCACAGGGGTCTCATGGCAGCAAGAGGTGCAAGGACAGCTGTGGGAAATCTGCTGCTCTTCATTCTTCCTGCTTCCTTCTGAGCATCTTAATATCACTTGCAAGAGTAGATGAGAGAAGAGGGTGGTATACATAAAACAGATTACTCTCCAGGGATTTAGAAAGAAAGCAGTAGGTATGGGTATGAGGAATCTGGTCAGGAATTAAATTTGACACAGAGCAATTTCAGATATAACAAGATAACCTATGTGAAATTTGTATTTGAGGACTATGAAGCTTCAAAAAGGTCTTAGACATGAGACTTCTCTTTTTACTAACATTTTTAATTGCTTTTTTTGAGCAAAGAAACCCTTCCGCTAGCCCACCTCTATTCAAGGTGCAGAAGCAGAGATTCCACATGATCATATGTTAGTTATAAAGCAAGTTTTCCTAAAATTCAGAAAAGAAAAACAGTACTGCAGCTGGGCTCTAATAAAATACAAGAAAATATTAAAATGTTTTCAGCATCTGGAACTGCTCCACTCAGCCCCTTGGGGCTGCTCAGATATTCTCCTGCTATTGACTCCCCACTCAGGTCTAATATTTCAGCAAAAAAAACCAATGAAGTTGGGAAAACTTGCCAATATTAACTATAAACTCTACAAAATGAAAAGCAGGTTTTTCTTATTATCCGAGGTGTTACTCTTTTCAATTAGATGACTAATTGCCTGACTATTCCTTTAAATTAGGTGACTTGGAACAAGAGCACTTTTAACCATAATTAAAAAAAAAATCTCTTGATAGACAGATAACTCAGGTAACTGCAGTTCCCACCTTTAAAATTTGGTATGACACAACTTCATCCTGCCCTACAGGTGACCAAATAACAACATTGATTAATCGAAGTTTATCTTCCACATCAAACTACAATCAGAGCAGCAATTCAGCTGCAGAGTACTGTTATACTTGTAACAAGCCATGCTCTGGGAGTAGAATAATTTGTTTCCTATACTAAATTGGCTGTATTTATACATATATATATATAAATGGTTATATATACTCATATATATTTACTTCATATGTGTATGTGCACTTATGTGCATATATAAAATATATATGTATATATAAAAGCTCGGTACCATTTTCTTTTGCCTGTGGTGCTCATTTCACAGGACCAGCTGCCCTGCTGATGTTAACAGGATTCTAGCATCATAAATCAAGTAAGAATATGTCCTGCCCTCAGTCTGTGGGCCACACGTGGGGAGGTGTAAGAGCAGTGCCAGGGCAGCAGGAGCTGCAGGAGCCACCCAAGGAGCTGGGTTAGTGCAGACACAGCTCCTTCAGACTCAGCTCAGCACTGCCCCTGCAAGGGCCCAGCCATTTCAGCTGTTAATTTAAAACCAGCTCGGTGTGTTTGTGGGAGCTGTGCAATACCCAATAAAAATACCACGTGGAAGATGCCCAGGAACTCTCCTGTGCTGCTGCCAGCACCAGTTACCTGGCAAGGTGTTCCCTTGTGCTCTGGAGATCTCCTGCTAGATAAGTAAAACCCTGGTCTGCATTCAGATTTTCTGCAAACTTCAGCTGCAACTGGGCTTGCTTCGCCACAAAAGGTGGGGTCACCATCAGCCAGACAAATTTATTACCCTGTAACTCACAGTTCAGGTTTTCAGCTGAAATGGCTGGCAGAAAAATCAGGCAAAATGGCAAGTAAAAACTTCTGATTTTCTAACTGGAGAGAAGTATACAAAATCCAGAGCCTTGTTAAAACAAATTTTACCTAAGTTCTATGAAATCTAGCATTCATAAACATACCCCTGCCATTTGTAAAATCCTACAGTAACTACCTGTAAAAAAAAATCGATCTGTAATATGGAAAGGAGCATGGTTGACAAAAGAATTGCAATGTCTTGGGCTTATTTAAGAATCTCCTTGCTTAACAAAGGCTACTTTTACTTAGCAGTGTGTAGAACTAGAAGGCATTTGGAAGTCTCTCACTTAGAATTCAGTGGCAGGAATTGGCATTATAGAAATACATTTCTATTACCAGACATTTAATTTTAAATCCTTGCGTTCATGAAGTATTTACTGCCACAGCACACAAGACATAAGTGCACTTTTCCAAATATAATCCCCCATCTGATCTATAATTCATTTTTTTATAAACTCTCTAAGTGCTGTAGTAATGCCATTCAACCACCTTATTTTCAAATGGAATCAAACTCTGTACTACCATCCAGAAATAGTTTTGTGATCTCCACTGTCCTGCTGTCAAGAGGTCACCGAGTTCATCTGAGCTGAAATACGGTGTCACAAACTTAGCTGAAAAATATCTTCCATGTGCTTTCTCCATACAGAACCCAGGCTGGATGATTTCTCACTTTGTGTAAACAGGTCTATATAAAACATACAAGATTCTCTGCACAGAATTCAGGTTTATGAAATGTCTTGTTTGTTTCCCTGTTCCCATCCTCTGAATGAGCCCATTAAAAATGTCTCTACCAATATCCTGTGACAAAGAGAAAAACCTCCAGTTTCTCTTGCTGAACCTCTTCCCTGAAAGTGCTAATGGGTAACAAAGCAGACACTAATTGAAATTGATTTTTGCTGAAGCAATTTTTACATCTACGAATTTTTCTAGGACGAAAACAAAGAAATCATTGGCAAACAGCACTTGAGCAGCAGTCAGGGATGGCTGGGAATCCACAGACATAAGAGGGAAAAAACAAGTTTATGTTTTGAACAAATTATTGTTTCCTAAAGAGAAACAAGCTGGAAATCAATAGTATTAAATCAAACAGTGGCAACCAGTCCAAAATGTTTGCCAAGCTAAGGTGGTCTAAATGCCACTGCTGTGGGACTCTTTCAAGTAAGGTAATTTTTTCCTAATATCCAATCAACTTCCCCTGGCACAACTTGAGGCCATTTCCTCTTCTTACTTCGGAAAAGAGACCAACCCTCACCTTAGAGCAACACACAAAATTAGAAAATTAATGGGGTTTAAGTAAGTTCCAATAATAAATTATTATCTGCTCACCCACTAAATAAGACTGTCAAATAGTATTTGTTAGCACTCTAGGCAATGGCAAAGTCCAAAGAGGTGTTGCTTTCAGGCATTGCTGCCACATCAAAGGGGGAAGCAATGCCTGGAACAGGCAATATCTGCACACCAGCTCCAAGGGGTGATGGAAAATACACTCAAAAGGATGCCCAAATAGTTCATTCCTACAGTTCATTCTTATTCAGCAATTTAAGTCCACATTTAATCACACTGAATCACCTGTCTTAAAAAATACCCTGTTTCCCTGTGCGGCTGCTGTGCTTTTTTATTAACACGACTGAAGTCTCTTGTATCAGGGGTCCAGTTCAGTGCAGCACTGCGTGTTGTACAGGCTGAAGCTTTGTAGTGTAACTCCACAGCTGGCTCCCTCCTGAAAATGCCCCCACTCCCTGCACTGCCTCATCTTCCTTGCAACTACAAGGAAATAATGGCATTTAAAGAAAGAGAGAGAAAATCGAGTGCCTGAGTGCCTGCAGGAGTATTCTTGGTTGGCATTTAGCTGCTGCTGGTTCTCGATGCCCACAGAGAGTGACAAGTGTAACTTTAAAATCGTAAGAGAACAAACAGAAAATCTTTTCCTGGCAAGCTGTCAAGAAACCCAAACACTACTATAAAACACAGCAGAGTTTTATTCTGGGTGGGCCCTGGATACAAGCACAGAAAAACTGAACAGTATCAATTTAAAAAAAAAGCTACAAGAATCGGAGCTTCGTTTAATAGAAAAGAACTGTGAGAAGAAAAAGAAAAATGCCTCCTGACTGTTCGGAATTTCTTTAAAGTAACTGGGAATTTTTACTGCAACATAATTAAAAATTTTTAATAAGCCCCACATAACCAGGTTTGATAGTTCTACAGAAAAAGATCATATCTTTTGAATATTTAGGTTACTAGCATGAATCAGCTACTGAATGGAAATTAGGTCTAAGACCAACAGACATCACTGGAAGTTAGCATTATCCACCCAGAGCTGGGGGAGTTTTTAAAAAATCTCTTCCATGACCAAATGGTCAATTACTGTCTCATAAACTATAATATTAAACCAATTTCAACGAGTAGATTCTACACCATTAACTAAAAAATGAAGGTCCCGCCACAATACAGCTCAGAGGGAGCACTGCTGTGAACACAAACAGTTTCATTTCTCTCTTAATACAAGGGGATGCATTTTTCCATCCATGTGTGTTTTTAAAATATAAAAAATATAAAATATGAAAGACAGTTCCTTAGTGTAAAATGAACAGTCATTAAATAACCAGTTTCTTAGAAGAATTTAGACAACTCAGATTTGCACAGGCAGTGTATCTTTTCAACAAAAAGAAAGTACCAAATATTAAATTAGAAGATGAATCAACTTCAAACTTCTCTAGCCAAGTCTTGCTTCACCTGGAATAAAACCAAGGAGGCACTAACAAAAAGTACTACACATCCAACTAAGAAATCAGAGTGGTTTTTGACTTCCAAATGAAGTAACAAAAGAAAGTGTAAAATGGCAAATTTTTCCTTTGCAGGGAAGTTAAGGTTTTGGTAACTTGGGTCAACTAAACCTTTAAAAACACCTCCGAAGGAATTAAGTTATATTGTGCCTCCATGACTCCCTATCCTGTGAGGATGTAAAGCTCAAACAGGTAAAATCAAAGTCATGAGCACACCTGCCCTGTGCTAAAGCCCTCACCTAATGATGGAGCTGAAACACCTGCACACCAGGCTGGACACAGGGCAGGACACTGAGCACGGTCCAGCACCTCTGGGCAGCTCCACAGGGACACCAGTGCCTGCACTGGGAAACAACAGACACGACTGGTTATGGATCCACAGCCAATGCAGTCCCACCCTTACTCATTAATTACAGCTACACAGCCTGCATTTAATTACCTTTTACGAGCAGGAGGCTCAATTAGATGAGTAAGGGTGCTGTACACTAACTCTCCATTTATGCAGAATCTGTTATTATAAATCAGAAAATTAAAAATGGAGATAGTGCTTATGATTCCTGATTAAGGCTCTGTAACAAGTAACAGCCCTTCCTGTTCAATCTCAACCCCACACAGATCCTGACCAGCACTCTCCTCAGTCAGGCCCCCAGTCCTGTGTGGGTCAATATTAACCCAGCAGAATGGCAGTGGCCACCCCACTGACCCCACAGGGACCTGCACCCAGATGGAAGAGCACATTCTGTGACATGTGCACACTACAGATCCCACTGACAGGAGCAACCAGCTCATCCTCTGCTGGGAAGCTGCCCCAAACCCAAGCCTATACAGAAGACAGCGCTTGCTTGTTCTCCTCAGTGCTGCAACAGCCAGGAAACTCAGGTTCAATCATCTCTTCAGCCATAAAACAAAGAGGCAAGATACTGAAAAATGGAGAAATTCTGGTTTCTTCCTTCACCTGCATCAAATCGAATGGTTTTTAAAAATACATACTTTTCTGTATTTTACATGCAATGTTTTTAAGGTCTGCCTGAATTCAGATTTTTTTTTGATCCAAACTTTGCCATTTGTTTGGAACATGTCTGCCACGGCGCCACTACCAAGCAGACTCTTATTAATCTAAGTTTAAGAAAATAAAGCACTTTTTTTTTTTTTTCTGAAGCAGAAAAGCAAAGAAACTTAATATTTACCATATGATGGTATCAAATGCAGAGAGAGGAAAAAAAAAAAAAAAGCCCACTATGCATTCATTGATTCCCTCTCTGGGAAATTAAGCGAGGAGCACGGGACATTTTAGCAGAGAGGAAAACAAGTCTTTCCCCAAAAGGCAATAACTGGGATGTAACACGGGGTCAGGGTTACACAACCCCGGCAAGCCGTGATTGATTTTCCCTCCAGCCAGGGAGAGCTGAGCGTCCCGGAATGCCTCCATCCAGCTCACCTTCTCCTGCTCAAGCCTCAGGGAACAGCAGGAACGATGAATGGTGCTACTGTTTGGGTTTTAATTGGTGGGAAAAACCTTATTCCTTTTTTTTTTTTTTTTTTTTCGGTTTTCAGTTATAAGCACCACCAGCAAGTAAAAAACCAAAGCAAAACAACAAAAAAACCTCCAACCTCATGACTTGACATTCTTTAAAACAGCTTTAGTTAAAAGTAAGGCAGTGAAACCAGTGCTGTGATACAGAACATATTTGCTCATTCAAGCACTGGGCTCAAATGGGCATTTTGCAATTCTGAACTAGGCCTGCAGACGAGTCCTGAAAAAAATATTATATCAGAAAGCTTTTAGTAATTTGATTGTGAATTTTAAAATAAGCCTGTTTTCCTCCCCGTTGCAAAGAGAGCATCCACATCTGAAAGAAGTTATTTTCCACCCACGTAGGGATTCCACCCATAATAAAAGGTCACTTATTACCCCACTTTGTGAATACAAAAGAAACCTCCAGCTGAATGGGGTCTCCACCGAGGGGAACAGATGGGCCAAGCGTGTAACACAGCACTGCTGTATTGACTGGTGATGGAACCGAAATCGCATCGCCATGGCAACCCCTGCGCTGCCTCCTCCCTCAAGACAACAAGAAATAGCTCACGAGAGGTATTTTAGGAAACCCATAAAAAGAGAAAAACTGTGTTTCTTCCTTTCCGGTTATTTAAAATGTACCTACAAAAGGTGCTTTCAGGAAATGGGTGGATGGCGTTTGCTTCCACAGAGTGAAAAATCATCTTTGCCTGTGCTGTAGAGACTTGCAGTGAACGCTGGGTCCTGATCAGCCTTCTAAAATGTTAACACCAAACTTTATAGCCCTTCCACTGAAAATCTTTATGCTCATTTTCTGGTGTATCTACTTTGGGGTTTTATTTTCCTATTTCAATAGAGAGCTGTCTGAAGCAAGGTCTAATGAAATCCAGCCTGTTTCTTCTCTGCAAAAGACCAGAGGTTCCACCTGCCTGCAATGCTCACATCGTTTTTGATATCACTATTGTGTTTAATAAATACAAATGCTGAGGTCCACTTTTGCTTTGCAAAAATCCCTTTATAAGACTGCATCAAAAAAAAAAATCCCACAAGACCAAACTCCCCAGTGTGAGGGAGGGAATGGAAGGAGGGTGGATGCCAGTGAACTCCTGACTTCCTTCAAGCAGGATATCCCCAAGCTTTCAAACAATAATAAACACTTCATTCTCCAAATACAGTTCTCTGAAGTACTTGTTTCCTTCCAATTGAAATTAATTGGGGTTTAATTTTCAGGAGAAGATTCCATCTCTAATTTCAGACTTGGTTACAGTGATAGACGTCAGAGACATTAAAACTGTGAGATATCATTTACAAAAGGACAGATCTCCCAAGCTAAACTGCTTATTAAGTGGTCCTAGTCAATCTCTTGCACAAAGCTTATGAAACTAATAAACATATTTGATTTTCATAGCATTACCTCAAAACACCACGAACATAACCAAAAGCAGTTCCAGCTGTTTCATGTATACTTGAATAATTTTGGAAACTTTCATTTCTGACGCACCCCTGAAGGGCCCCACTTGGATTATAAATGTTTTTGTTTTGGTTGGCAGAAGCCCCTGTACAATCTTTGATTTAATATCAGCTTTAAAGCAATAATAAAAATAATAATCTCACTCACATGCCAAACCACCCATGCTGCCGTGGACCCCAGGGGAGGGACGGGCTGTGGGAATTCTGCTCATATGTTCCTGTTTTGTTTTCCTAACTCTGCAGAATTGAAGATGCTATAACAGAGATTTCCTTGCCCCAACGTCTGGGCAGCTGAATCCAGAAGCTTTCCACAATTAAGGAGTCCCAGCACTGGCACAGTAGGTTGTGTGCAGCTGCTGCAATTCAGTGTAAAAGACCAGCCAGACTACATGTGATTACTGAATATTAAAGATTTTTGAGGAATAATCACGAAGCTTCCCAAAGTTAGGTACAGCAGGCAACAGAAACAAGATAAAGGCCTTGACTGCTCACTTTTTAACTTGTTAAATTCTGAAACTCAGTGGGGTTTTATCCTCACATCTAGGAACTGGCAGTATTTAAAATGCATGGGATTTTTGTAGGCTTTTGCTTGCTTCTTTTTTCTTAAGGCATGAAAGTTCTCCTTCAAAAAAAGTCTAAAAATGGCAGAAAATCTCCCTGCAGCCTTTTTCTCCTGTTTGCCACTGCACAGCTCACTCACTCTCTTTCACCTTTCTTGTTTCTTATTTACAACATACACTTCAGCTCAAAGCACTTCCACTCCTTCCCACACAGAACTCACAGGATGATGCTCCTCCACTGAGAGCTCCTGTGCAAGGAGCTGCAGGTGACAGGACCTTTACTTTCTACTGCTAAAACCCACATGGTTCCATTCCCAAACTCTTGCACACTCATCCAATTTGCTTTAGGCTGTGTTAGTTATCCTCTCCACACCCCTCAGCACTGATAAACTGAGGGACTGCTTTTGAGGTTAAACAGTATCACCTCAGCTCTAGCTTAAATTTGACTAATTTATGATACCTTGGACAAGTTTGTGCTTCCATCTTGGATTAGGTGTCTCTCTTCTGTCTCAAATGACATGGCTTTTAAATCACCCTTGTGTGTCTTCTCCAAAACTTTCCCCGCCTGACAGAGGGACCCAGCTCTCAGTTCCCCTGGAGCAGCAATTCCCATATCCCTGAAATGGCTGGATTCCCACATCCCTGAAATGGCTGGATTCCCATATCCCCATATGCCTGAAATGGGAGTGATGCCTCATTTTGGCCATGGCTCTGCAAAGGCAGCTCTGGAAGTCCATGCTCATCTATGAGAGTTGACTCACCATTGCAAGTATGACATGCAGCTTTTGCTTTTGTTCATCTGACTTCATCCTCCAATTTATTAAATCATGTATTAAAATAACCCTGTAAAACCAGGTGATCCAGAGCAATCTGTGCCTACAGCTTCCTATCTTCAGTGATCTCCCTCTTTTTCTAAACAACAAACATCAATGATGTCTTTACAATTTTTTCCACATTATGGATAAAAATGTCAGCAAGAATTAAGGCAAAAAATTCTCTACAGGACTCTGGTACAAACTGTCCATTTTTAATCTACTTCATCTTTAGAATGTTTATTTTGCATCATTCTGGTTTTCTACTTAATATGTGGTATGGTATCAAGTCAAATATCACAGAGAAACCTAGATTGTTAAATCAACACTATCACCCTCATTAAAAATAATCCCATAAAAAGATCCTGCAGTTTGACAATTTATATACTATAAATCTGTACAGACAACTTAATTTTCTAGTTTCAACCCACGCTGTTGTTTTTTTTAAAACATGGCAAACAAACTATTAGTAGAGGCAAAAAGAAGTTGTAATCAGCAGAAAGTAATTTACACACAAAAATTTATTCACAACCTTCTGAAGCTAAACCTGAGAGTTAAACTGGGCACCACTGGAGCCAGATATCTTGAGTTGCAGCAAAAGGACCATTTTAAGAATATCTACCTCAATCAGTAAGGCCCCTGATGCACCATTCACATTCTTGTCACTGTAAACAGGAGCAAGATTCCTCATCTTCAAAAAATTATGTTTTCAAAAAAGATGTTTTCACATCTTTATTCCTCGGATTCCATCCTACTAACTGAAAATTTTTAAAATGGGTTTTACTCTGTGGAGGAAGAGCAAGAAACAATAATATTCCCAGAGCTGTGGTGACATAAAGATATTGGTACAATAGGAAACTCATTTTGTCACTATATCACACTGTGTAAATAGAAAGCATAATTAATAAGGACAGGCATGTTAATTTTGGTTCCTTTCAAAACCTGCAGGCAAGGGGAGGAAGAGGGGGAACGACAATATTTGGCAATAGCAAGAAAAATAGTTGCAAATGAGACTTTTTCAGCTCTCTTAACCAGCTTTAGTAACAACTCAGAATAAAAATAAACTTATAAACACTTTCATACCCTTTAGAATGCTCCATTTAAATAGCATATTTAATCTAAGTCATATGTACCATTATAACAATGCTCTTTCTGCCCTCAATATGAATTAAGATTATTAAATATGTA
Organism: Brachypodius melanocephalos; assembly: GCA_013398615.1. Lineage (NCBI taxonomy): Eukaryota > Metazoa > Chordata > Aves > Passeriformes > Pycnonotidae > Brachypodius > Brachypodius melanocephalos. Next base: position 4,542,798 of record VZSR01003371.1, read on the forward strand.
TGTGAAATAGAAGCCCATGCTGGAATGTCTCCAGAATTAAATTCTTAATAGGATGGGGTTTTCTTTTTTTTTAATTTTTGGGGGGTTTTGGGGTGGGACTTTTTTTGCTTTATTTTTTCTGGTTTGTTTTTTTTTCTTACTTGAAGCCACAATGATATTCAAAACTAGGTCAAGCTTACAACACCCAACAAAAGTAAAAGGATCTGCAATTTCTTGGATTTTTTTAAAGTATCTTCCTTTAAAATTTACCAGTAAAAGATTTTCCATTTCCTTTGTGAAAAAGACAAATATAGATTTCTCTATCTCCCTGAAAACAAGTGTCCAAACAAATAAGGTAAGTACTAAAACACAGCTTTTTTCCTGTCCTTGGGAGGCATTACTGCTCTGACATAACATTTACTATCAAATAAAGCCACTCAAACTATATGTAATCTAAATAGTAACTCGCTGAGCAAAACAGAGAATTTGTAAGAAAGTCAGAGCAATTAATTATCTAATTTTTAGGAATAAATATGTATAAAAATACACAGGATTCTGGTTTGCTGTACATATGACTAAAATGGACACACGCAACAACTTGACATTGTCAGCAGCTCTCTCTTCATTTGCATTTATCACTTTCTAAATTCTAACAGATACCAAAGTCAACCTGTATCATGTTTTTAAGAATAAAAACAGATTTAGAAACTTAAGGGAAAGAGGCATTACCTTCCTGTCAGCAGTCTGTTAAGCCCCTGATGTGCTTGACCCTACCCATTTCCCCACCTGAGAGGGAAATCCTCTGCCCCTAGACTGCTGCACAATGATGGGACAGCATCTTCTGCCAGCAAAATCAAGGAACCAGCCAGTTCAACTTCTAACAAACCCTCCACAGCCGCTCCTCCCTCCATCCCCATTCTGACACTGGGTAGACAACACTGTGCTTTCCAATCACTCCAGGGACCTCCATCCCTATCAAAAGTCACATTTTCACCTTGTAGTGTAACACTCATCACCATCTTTGCAAAAACCTGCTTGCTGCTGCTTATCACTCACAGATTTTCTGCACTACAGCTTTTCAGTGAACAGCGATTTACCTAACTAAAAGTGCATTTATCAAGACAAACGCTAAACAAGTGTAAATTTGAAATTTAAATTCCATCTCTCTGATAAAACGCTGCAGCCAGATCAAAGAAAGCAAAGCAGCAGGGTTGCTGCAACGCATGAAAAATACCAACTCCAACTGTGAGAACTGTGGAAGAGCTGGGATGTTGGGAGAGGGGCTGACGGCACCAAGGAGAAGTGAAACCTGACCAGGAGGAGACCTGTGATCAGCCAAGAAACCATCTCCAGCCTCTCATGTAGATATCATAAGGATCTGATTGAATAAGGGCACAGAGCTAAGGAAATACAGGATCAGTGGTGAACGTTGCTTTCAGTCAAGCCCATGATAAATGAACCAGAGAAGATTTCTGGTTGGTAACAGGGCAAAGTAAATATTAAGAGTGATTAATAAACAAATGCCAGTCCGCTAAACTAATTGTCAGTGCTGAATACCCTCGAGTGGCTTTGGATCCACACACCACCAACGATAACCAGTGGAACACAACCTGGGAAGAAGAAACAGACAGCAAAGAGAAAACCTCAGCAAAAAATCTTGCAACAGCTTTGGCTGGAAAGGAGAACAAGATCATCTGGTCCAACCCAACCTCCTTCTCAAAACAGGGCTCCAAAATGCAGTTTGCACAATACTACTTCCTAGTGATTTGGGAAATGCAGTTTGCACAATACTACTTCCTAATGATTTGGGAAATGGATATACTGGTCAAGAAGTCCTGGAATGCTGTGAAGCTACAGTATCACAAATGATGGAACGATACTGCAACACAAGTAACTGGAAGATCAAATCCAAGATTTATTAACAGCTAGTGATGAAAACAGTCAAGAGATGCCAAGCCATTTACAACGGCTAAATAAACCAGTGTGGATTCCTCGAGGCACCCAAGAAGTGCCGGCATTAACAGCACGAAGAAGGTGACAAACTCCTGAGAGACCACCATGAGATCTGGTTGGATCAAGGCAAAAACTGATTTGCAAACAGACCTAATAAATGAAATGAGGAGTTGGGCAAAACTTGCTGAATTTCTCTATAGGGCTTGACATCCTCATCTCTCAAAAATAAACCGGTGCTGTGAAAAAGCTAACAAAAAAAAGAAGTGTGTTGACTTAACAGTACTCGTCTTGAGCTGTGCATCCCTGGTGTCAAAAAAGGCAGAATTGTACCATGAAGAGCCTGTATCAGTTTTCCTTTTCTCTTAGCTAGTGTGCCAGGAATTGAAATGAAACTCAAAATTCACATTTTCTAAGGGACCAAGGGACCAGCAATGCTGAAGCTGCTGGGTGAGCACGAAGGGTTAGCACTGGTGGGAAGGCAGTGAACTGGAGTTTCCAAATTTAAGCAGTAATTTCCGAAGAGTGGACCTTCATCCAAGACAACCTGGTTCAAATCAGACTCTTTCCACTGTGAGCACGTGGGAATTCAGTGTCTGGGTCTCCTCCTGCAGCCTGAGAGACCAGCAGGAGCCTCCTGCCACCGCCAGCTAAAAAGTCTTTCATATTAGGACAACCTTCTGTCAAAACCCTTTTGAGACAATGACAGATAATCACACTAAATTATGAATAAAAGAAGCAATGGCTTCTTTCTGGAAAAGCACCAAAACTGAGGGAAAAAGGCTCATGAAAGTATTTGTAATAGATCTCTGAAAAACTGTCTACAGCTTATCAGTGAACACATCTTGGCATGAAGAATGAATAATTCCAAGAGCATTTGATATCTTGATATAATTTGCATATATATAAATGTGATACAAATGTATATAATGTGAATTTATAGAAACACAAATTTTTACTTGAAGGGCACAGAGCCAAATTAAAAGGGAACAATGGACAAGATGTAAAATACAGTTGCTCTTCCTGTGCCTCTTGCAGGGGTTTTCCTGATTCATGATAAAAGTATAAAGCAACACACATATTTTATTCATCAAAATACATTGCTGGTAAATCTTCAGTGACTTTCCATGGCAATTCCACAACTCTTGAAATCACCTGGGGTTTTAACTAATATTTCCTCTCACTGCAACCTGGTTTGCTTAAAAAATTACATTACAGTTAGTCAACACTTCTTTAAGCCATGAAACCCAGGCAGAAATCTGTTTATTGGTATCCAAATCCCTATATAAAACAACATTCAGTATTTCCTTGCAATTGGCCCCACAATTTTCAAGCCCACACCACTGTGGAAATATATAGGACAAGATATTTATCGCAACCCATCCAAAGTTTCTTGACTGTTGATTCTGTATCTGCTTCTTGGAGTCCTGCTGAACGTTTAAATAAGATGATTGCTTTTTAATCTTTCTGTATTTTCTTCAGACATGCCCTGACAACCACTTAGAAAAGTGGTATTTTCCTGACAAAATGAATCATTTGTCTTCTACCACCAAGTTGCAGATCTTTGTTATTACAGAAATAGAAAGGCTAGAACATGCCCTAGGAAGTCTCTTTCTCTGCTTTGAAATTATAGGGAGCAGATATACTCAATTTGAAAATCCTGTGATAAAAAAAATTAAAATTTAAAAAAAAAAAGTGGCACAATTTCCTGAAGCATGAGCTCATAATGGGAACAGCATACTGTGACAAGTGGATTGCAAGAGGAAAAATACAGCGTGGAATTGCACAACTCTTTTCTAAGTCAAAGTACTGACACCATGTTCTGCTGAGAAAACCTTTTGTGCCTCTGATTTAATGATAAATTTCATGTGATTTCTCCTGGTTGGAGGAATGGAACAGAAACAAAAGCAAAACACTGTCCTGACGTGTTAGCATTAAACATCTCCTTTAAGAAATACTTTGTGTCTTTGATTGTTACATAAAATTCTATTTTTGGCTGGAACAAGAGGGAGAAAAAGAACAAGAAAATAACCACAATTATTCTCAAACCAAGAATCCATTACAGGTCTAAAAACATGAAAGACAAATCCTTTTTAAGGAAGAAAATACTTCAATTTCCAGCCTTATATTCCAGTTTTCACCACCTCTGCTTGGCAAACTGTGGTCAGTGCTGAACTCCTACTCACCCAATGCATCTGGAACAGTCTCACCCTCCTCAAACTCATGTCCTTCACAGTGCTAACCACTTCTGGCTTCTTTCAGCTCTGACCTTCCCAAGGCTTCGCTTCCTAACTGTATTTTCTGACATGCCTTTTCTTCCCAGAAATGAGCCCTCCTCCTCCTCCTCCAACATCCATTCAGGTTCAGATCCTGGTCTTTCCCATCCTGTTTCTTGATCTGAGCAAACTCCATCACTCTTTGGCTGACAGCTCACACCCTGAGTCTCTCCAAGATCAAACTAGTATTAAATTTTGCAAAGGTGCAGAAGGTGCATTCAGTTACAACCAAAGCAGAACCATCACTTTGCTCTCCATCCTCCCTGGAGACCTCAGCCATTCATAGTTTTTCCCCTCAGCAAATAATGCCACCAAGCCACTGCTTCACAGCACTGCATCAACAGAAATTTGTCCTTACTGTGCCTGAGCCTTTTTGGACAGATCGAAGTTGTGCTGTTTCTAATCTGCAAGTTACAAAACTGAGGAGGAGCAGCATGAGGTCATCTACTACACTTTTCCCCAATGGTCTTTATGATAACCATTGATTATGATTTGGCTTTTGCCAAATACTTGATATTTTCTTCCTTTATTCTTTTCATCATCTCTCTCTTTAAGCCCCTGCATTAAATTGGCTTTGGCAACTCAGGCACAACTGAAGGGGTTTTTTTCCCCATTCGTGTGTAAAAGATGTAAATGCAGTTGCTCGCCTACATTTTGCTTACTGAGGATACAGATCACCATTTTCCAGCTCACTGTACTCGCCTTCAAGCTTTCTGGCTTTTATAGACAGCATTATTCCTACATATGTCATCTTTTTTCCCCTTGACAAAAAATCACCCACTGATGTCTCTTTGTTAGAATGCAACAAATCATAATTATTAGTCAATGGCATAAATGTCCACCACAAGACAAAAGCAAATCTGGGGCTTTTCCATCACTGAAAAACCCTTTGGTTTAGAGTTGCTTCCTACTTCTAGCCTATTTCATCTGCTAGTTGAAATACAGAGTGACCTCTCCATATGGCACGTTCAACATACAGAAAAAAAGATACAGATGCACAAATGTTTTGTCTAAAGCACAGAGAAACTGGAAAGCATCCTTCAGTTCCAGTTTATTGTCTTTGCACTGATACCGTAATTTAGAAAAATTAAAATGTTCCAAAGTTTGTGTTTGATAATAACTAACATTTCCAAAGCAGTTTTTCAAATGCACTTTTTGAAGAAATGGACTGTATACGTCTTCAGTATTAAGCAAAAGTGTCTTTTGTGAAGAAAAATACCCGTTACTGATGTCTATCCGACAATCAAATGTGCCCCTGTGTGGGCTGTACACACTCATCCTCAGAACAGACCTGCTGATGACTGAGCTACTGCTTTCAGAGAATTTAATTTTTTTCCTTCAAAATCCTTCAGAAAGTTGTGTGGGTTTTTTTAGCAATAATCCCAAAACATTTCAAATCATGTGAATAAAGATCTCAAAGTTATTTAACCAAAATAACACAGACATAACCACAGAGAGAGCAGTCTTTTTATTTTCATGAAAAGGACAAAGGTTCAATACCATAAAGTTCAAACCCATATGGAGAAACAGCAGGATGAAGTCTACTAATATGTCCTAAAATCTGAAACATAGACTTGATTTAAAATAAAAACCCAACTCCTCAGATGCTTCTGCTTCATCATCTGCATTCAAGGCCTGAAACCGTGAGATGTACAAAGCCAACTATTCTGCAATATGTTGGTACCCACAAGCACTTTCATAGATGTAAAAGGATGAATTTACTATTTTTCTGGAGGCAAAAAAAACAAGATCATCTTCCCAAGGTGTTGCACTCCCCCTCTCCATCAGGGAGCACCCATCCCATACATTGCCTTTCTTCTGCAAGCACAGTGTCCAACCTCACAACCAACCCATCTCCAGCAAGGGATGCAGGTCAGTGATTTCCCAACAGCTGGCCCTCAAAGGCCACAGCTGGATGAAGTGAGTCTTTATGAGCAATCAGGACATACTGCTCTCATCAACTAAATTTCCCAAGTGGCTGAGTTGAATATGTCATAGGGATGTTAAAAGCTCCAGTTCAGGCATTTCCTCCTCAACAAGAGAAAAGCTTTAATTGCAGGCTCTGGTGACAACACAAGCAGGTGATGTTGGGCATGTGTAATCCAAGCACAGAGGCTGTCGGGAATATTAATCCAAGGGGCTCTACCTGTTCAAGAGCTGATAGGGCACCAGAATTCGCAAAGACCCATCAGGGCTTTAGGAGCATCCAAAAACATGGCACCATCCCCTGACCAGAACACAGCAACTTGGCTCCATCAGGAAAAGAAAAGCAAATAAAATTAAACTTTGCAGAAAGCAGATCTGAACAATGTAAGAGGTTTGTCCTTCCATCTTCCATAACAGCAATGCCAGTACATCTGTTTGAAGAAGTTTCTCTGCAGTGGCACCTTCAAACTGTAACTTGCTGCACATGCTCTCTCCTTATCTCCAGATGTTAAAATCAAGTTAATCTCTCAGCAGAAATGCACAGATTGCTGCCCTTGGACCATGTGCACCACATCCCATGCAAGGTTTGCTGATGCTATGTGATCACCAACCAAAGCACTGCAAGGCAACAGAAACTGGAGGTGCATATGAGACACAAGAAATGCTCCATAGTAATAAACTCAGAATATCTGACAGAAAAAAATTATGTCCCATTATGCCCCCTGGGTATACTCAGGGGGTACTTAGCTCTTTGTTTCCCCACAATGCTTTTCAAAGGGTTGATCCATCCTTTCCACAGCTGCTCTCACAAATGCATCCTATCCCATACTAAATTCAGTGTACTTAAGATGTGCTGTACTTCATCCACTAGAGCATCCAGTAGAGCATCCATCTGCTCTATTCCCACTCTGATCCAGCTCCCACCTGGCTGGCACAGCCCAAAATCTTATGGCAGAAGATGAGCATGGCAACCTGGGGCTCAGCTGGGAGCTTTCCACTGAGAGCCTGCCAACATTTCCTTGAATCCATTCTTATGTACCCACAGCAACTGTGAAATCACTATTAATTATGTCCTTTTGCCTGACCCACTTATCTCAGAATTGCAGTATCTGGGATGGGCTAAAAACAAAACAAAACAGGAAAAAAAAAAAAAGGAGGGAATCTGCTCATTTTGCTTCCTGGACAACTCCTTTTAGACAAGCCAACTTTGTTCTGATTTTCTCCACTATTTTTTCCTCTGTCTTTCCTTTCTTCTTCAACTTCTCTTCTGTATCTTCCTTTTGTTTCTCTCTGCAAGAAGAGGAAGCGGGTTAGGAAAAAGGAACGATGGAGAACGCTGATCTAAATTGCTTCACATCTTCAAATATGTGGAGAGAAAATGATGGGGCGTGGGAAGGGAATGAAGCCCTGTGGGTTTTCTTTTCCAGATGACTTTCTTTCCTTCTGGCTCATGACTGAACGAGATATGAGAGAATAAGAACTGCTGGAGATTTTGGCAAATATTGAAAAGGAGAACATGCAACTACAATTATTCGGAGAATAAGAAGCAAATGCTAAAGAAAAAATAAACCCCACACATACAGACTACGGTCTCTTTCCAGAGGGAGAAGATTTTATTCAGTCTGAATTAAATGTGTTGATTTTTCCTGTTAATCCAAGCATGGATTTCATATAAAATTCACAAATACCTATGTCAAATACAGCAAGGAACACCAGCTTAAAGGCATCAGAAAGCATTCTTTTATTATAAGAGAGAAGACACGTGGTTCTGTTTCCTGAAGGATGACAAAGAACGAGAAAGAGATGAAAGCACAACCTTAATATTGCAACTAACAATGTTAAAACATTCATGCCTACACATTAGGAGGCACCACCATGTTTTGGGGGTTTTTTAAACACTGATTTCTGCACTGAAAATAGATTAAAACTGACCCTGGTACTGTGCACTGCTGTCTGGAGCATGGTTAATTTCTGGTTCAGAAGAAAGGACCCTCATGGTAACAGCAGAGTACATGAGCATGCCTGGGTTTGTTCCCACAGAACATGAGCTGTCCTCCAGGTACTGAAGCAGAAGGCACCGTGCTGCAGCTGCCCACAGAGATCCGTGTTCCCCTCTGAAATGGCTCACACATCCTCCCTCATCACCCCTGCACAAACCAGCGCTGCCACGAGAGTTGCAAACCCACCGACAGCAAATGTGAGCACATAAAGTGAGTATTTATTCCAACATAAGCCGTTCTTGAGACGTCCTTTCGTGGGTTCGTTTTCTTACTTGTGACCTTTGGGAAGGAAGGACACCTTCAAAACCTCAGTCACTGTTTGTTTGCAGAGGTGATACCATCCGTGCAATGAATGTAGTCCATGTACCTGATTATTTGCCTTCACCAAACGCATCAGAGAAAACAATTTCTTTGTTTTTAACTCATTTAAAATGGAGGTAGCTTTCACCGGGAGAACATTTTCTATAGGAACAGGGTTTGCACTTTGTGATGTTTTCAGAAAGACCTAAGAAATAATATAAAATAACAACTATTTCTGCCTCCTGCCAGGCTTGTTGGAGTATTTTAAAACAGCTTTGCTAAAATAAACCAACTTTTTTTTCCCTGAACAGATTTGCCATCAGGGAACCAAATCCTACCCTTATAAGGCTACAGCAAAACAAAAGTCCAGAAAAAAAGTACAAAATATAGTCCTTTTTAACTCAGGAAACAGGAATATTAACATACAACAGGTTTAAAATCAGTTTCTTCAGAATTAGCAATAGTCAGATGCTTCAGAAAAATAATGTTCCCAAAGATCACCTTCTGGTCCTTCACTCCACTCCTCTCCATCTAGTGAGATCTTAAACTGTTACAGCTACAAAGCTAAAGCAGAGATTTTAAATCCACAGCCAGTATCCAGACGTTACCCACTGCAACATTTTACACATACAGACATGGTTACTTTTACCATTAAAGAACTCAAACTGTTATAGCAAACAGAAATTATTTAAACAACGTCACCTACAAGCACTGATCCTGCCTCAGTATTAAAACCCCAATATACACAAAGAGAACGGAAAACCTCTTAGTGTTAAACACTAGAGAAAGATCTTAAAAGTAATGAACTCTAAAATAGTTTATAATAATCTCAAATAATGTCTGTGCTAAGCTAACACAGAAATCAAATTATTTGGAGAGGAAAAAAAAAATCAATGTTAAAGGTTAATGTTTCAGTTCTCTCCAAGGCAGGACGAATTGCAGGGAAAAAAGGTTGAAAAGCCAAGGGTTTTCTTTTCCATTTTACCAAATTTCTGCCGTGGACCTTATTCTATTTGAGAAGCTGCATGAGAAGCAAATTGCTCCAAAGCTGAGCTGAACCTCACCCAAGGTTAAGCGAACACCAAACACAGACCACTTCCTTTGGGTTCTTGGTACAAAAACAAAATATTACCAAAACAAGCAGCAACAAAGGATGCTGCCACGGCAGCTCATATGAGCAGTTCCATGGCTGATGTCTGCAGCCTTCCAAGTCTGGGTAAGTAAACTTTAAAGGATCTTGAGAGAAAAAGTTATTTTCATCCTCTTTTCTCATTATCCGACACTACGAGCTGAGTCGTACAAGAGATTTTACTGTAGCACATACAAAAGCAGCGGCACACCAGTGAGCACTTCATTAATTAAAAGCCAGAAAAGGAAGTTTGCTAAACGAAGCAAATGTTCTTATCACTCCTATCTATATTCATTAAAACTGACAGGAAACCAAATATCACCATCTGTCTACTTGCAATAAAGACACTAAAAACAGCTCCGGGGTAGAAGAATAATACAAAGTATAAAACTGCAGTTTTTCAAGTTTCAGTTTTAAATGGACAAGAGAGAAACTGATGTCAGATGAGAGAGAATGAAGGATGACAAGGAGCTGGTACATGAGACTGAAAAAAGAAATTACATGCTTCAGAATATCAATTGAAGCCCCTTTGAAATATCAGAAAACAAACAACAAACTCAAGTTTGCACCTTCAGATCAATGGGTCTGGAAAAAGCCAAGTGTTGCAACGGCAGCTCATTTGCCTATTTAGAAATAACTGCTACCAAAACCAGTCAGAAAATTGTATTATGCAACATAAACTGTGAATTTTTAATGGTCAAGCAAGTCCCAGGAAACACTTGTGCTTTATTATATCCTGATGCACTCTCTTCAGATTTACAAGAGATCATTCTTTTAATTACTCCTATATTTGGATTCTGCTTACAAATCAGTAACTTGGTAGAAAATTAAGTAAGATTTGATGAAAGGAAAAGGATGACAGAGGTATTAACTTAGCTCTGAAAAAAAAAAAAATCAGGGCTCACACCAGCAGTGGAGGAGGTCAACTGAAGGTCACTGACTTAAGGTACTTTCCAGCATTTGTACAATTCTTACCTTCTAGTAATCACCCTTTTTTTTTTTCTGCACAACAGGGGAGAGGAAAGAAAAAACAAATAGTTGGTAATAAGATATTTAATGACAGAAATGAAAATAAACTACTGCTCACACTCTCAAGAGCACAACTCCCTGTCGTTAATTCTGCACCATTCCCCAGCTGCATTTTGCATAGCAATGAAAAGCACTTCCAGTTCCTCTCGATGTTGCATAAAATATCAGCTCCACAGTCACAGTTTTTAAGACTAAATAAGGCTAAAGTAATTTAAGGCTGAGATAAACAGAAAAAAAAAAAAAAAAAAAAAGAAGAAAATTCATTGTTCAAAGTCTCCCAGCCCCCTGTGGTGCCGAGGTACCGGAGCACATATGGTGCAGAGCCGATCCCTGGGACCTACAGGAAGCACAAATGGGGTCAGGAGAGGAGGAGCAAGGGAGTTCAAGACTAAATCAAAGCCTTATTGATTTTTATTATTATGTCCCTCCAGGATTTTTGGGGGTCTTTTTTTTGGTTGGGGTTGGGGGGGGTTTGTTTGTTTTGTTTTTGTTGTTGTTTTTTGGTGGTTTGTTTTCAGTTTTCTGTCCTAAGAACAATAATTCATACCTCAAAAAAGGCTCTCATTAATATTCTATGAGAACGCTTTTTTAGCCTCAATACAATTACAGCAGAGCAATTATTACTCTTCTCTTAATACTTTAACAATACTAGCAGAACTATTAACAGCTCAACATAATGAGGCATTTGTGAAACAGAATTGTAGGGCTATTTCTGTTTACTAAATGAACCACTACAGAATTATAGAAGTTAAATAAAATCTGAGTGTAAAGAAGTCACTGTAAACTGATGTGCAAATGTGCCACCAGATTTCTCCCTGATTCTGAGGAATCTCCTTTTGAAAGTCAAGTCAATCCTGTAAGGATATAGAAAAACCAAGTATTTTTGAGTGAAGGTTGAAATTCAAGAGAAAATTCTCTTTTATGTTCAGTGTACAACAGAGACATCTATTTGTGCATGCCAATGAAATCATTGGGATGCTTAGAAAGGATTTGGTAGGCAAACATGGAGATATGTAACAGAAGAGAAAATACAAAATCATCTATAAAAAAGTCCTGAGTGTGCTGTAAAAATGCATCCAGGCTGATGCTGGAGAATGTTTGTTTATCCTAAGGTGGTTATACAGCATCTAAAACACACAAGAAACATTGCTGCAATGGGAGGGAAAAGTCAGTGTTGACATGTTACCTTTATAAACCTTTTAATAAAAAGCTGCATAGTAAGGGCAGCAAGCATAACCCAGATTATTAGATTTTGGAAAATTTTATTTTATATACGCCTTGTTAGAGCTCCTATTTTCCTACTGAGAGTAGTAACTGTGGAAGATGCATTTAAAATTATTTGCTAACAGAAAGCAAACCAACACTCAGGTTCTTCAGGAGCATGGATAATCAGTGGAAAAGGTGAAATTCTCTGGCAAAAAGAGAAAGCACAAAATTCACTCCTGTAGTCCTCCTGTCTACAGCTGCCACAGGAACAGCATGCAAATCAAAGCATCTTCCACAGCACATACTGGAGAAAACCAGCCCCAGACTCCAGGCTCCTTGGATCTGAGAATGCCAAGCTGGGAAAAGCCTTCTTGGGAACTGAGAAAAGATCCATTTCCTACAGTCCCCTTAAAAAGGTAACAGAAGCTGAATCCTGAAACACAGTGTCTTAGTCCCTCCCATTCCCATACCGGTGAAGCTGCTTCTGCACAGTTTTCCTTTAATTATGGGAAACTTTGCTCCAATATCATATACGCACAATACTACCAGAATTATTCATGTTTATTTATATACATACATATGAAAATATCAACCTACTGAAGACCAGTATGGGATTTTTTTTAATCTTGCACCCACCTTTTCTATCAGCTGATAAATCTCCTTTGCCTGGTCTCTACCCACAGATGAAGCTGTTCCTTCTGTAAGGTACCAACAAGCAGCCCCTTTTTCTGGTTGTACTAACACTCCTTGCTCACAGGATTACGTAAACTGTGTTTAAATTCAGGTAGGGCTTTGCCCTTTTGTACTCAAATGCATCCTCTTCTCTTCATCCTGATATATACAATAAACCCTGGATTTGTCAGGTTTGATCCTAGCTTGCAGTATGACTTATTTTGGTGAGCAGTTTGCTTTAACACCTCCTCATCCACTGCAACACCTCCTGGATATTATTCTTGAATCTGCTTTAGATAGTCAGTAACAGTTTTCCATACACCTTTGTAAAAGCTTCACTAAAAATCTACTTTTAAGTGACGGCTCCAGTGACAATATCCCAGTCACAACGCCCTCGTGTCTTTTATTTAAAGTACAGCATCATCACCTCTGCACACCAGTGATGTAAGTAAGGCTTGTCACGCTTTTGCTCTAGAGCATTAAAAAACCTGACCCAAAACCAAGTCCATCCTAAGTGTACCTTTTAATTCACAGAAAGCCAAAATAATTTATTACTATTTACATTGCTTTAATAGCTTTTTTGAGTTGCTATTTAGATGGTCTTAATAGTAATGACTGCAGCAAGCTGGAACAGGTTTGCCACAAAAGAGAACCCAGGGCAGCACTAAAAATAAAACCTGGGTGTCTTGAAGCCTGGGAAAAATACAGCAATGCTCCAAGGGTGTCAGTACAAACCTGCAAAACAAATTTTCTACACAGACAACATTTCTTATTCATCAATTTGAATGGACAGATATTTACAGACAGAGAATAATTCAGTTTCTGCAGGCTTCTTGGACACTCCCATCATCATGCTCCCCTTTCCCATGTTTCTTCTCCCACACTTAATTTGTCTCCCTTCTACCATGTTTCTTGCCTTGAACCAGGCTCAGGCCAACTATTTCTCCATGACCTGGTTTTGCCTTTCTCTCCCCATGCCCAGATGATGTGTTCCAGGTGATGGCTGAGTACCAGGGCAAGGTCTCAGGAAGCTCCAGTGCAGGAGGGTCTCACCTCTTGGCTAACAAGCCAACCTTTTTCTGCCATTTCTGTACACTATGCAGCAATTATAGTCCCTTTTTTCCCTTTTCCCAGCCTATCCCATTATTCCTCTCTCTTTTACATACTATCCATTGCTTTTCAGGGTTTTTTCCTTTTTTTATCATCCCATCACTGCCACAGAGAAAGCTGAGGCTGTTAAGTGTCTCACACCTGTCATTTCAGCATTATGATTAGGAAGCACATTCTGAAAATTCTGATGCCACCATAAAACTGGTAAACTAAGAAAACTCACCTTAGATTCCATCACTTTATCACTGTTCTTGTATGCTTCCCTAGATACCTGCTGATCACCATCAGAGACAGGATATTGAATTGTAAGTGCTTGCTCTGAATCAGAACAGCTGTTCTTACAGATTTATTGCTAAAACAACATGGGTTCTGCCAGATCTCAGAAAATCAGCAAGAAATAAAGTTACAGACTCTTGTATTTTGCTACAAGTAGCTTTGGTATTTGGAAATTCCCTTTCTTTGTCTGTGTTTGTTAGACTGCTATGCAAAGAGAGTTAATTCTGGTTAAGATTAACACATATGTAAAGTACCCAGATGATTTCTTCGATTGTGATAGGAAACATTTAGATATGAAATTCAGCACAAAAATACTTTTCAGCTTCTGAGAAATATGGGTGAAAATATTTTTGAATATGATTATGTTAAGAGCATTGTCCTTATTACCATAAGAAAGAAAAACGATTTGTTGGAAAACACTCACCATTTGAGGTATTCCCTGCTGCTTTCCAATGTTATTTTCCCAGAGACACCAAGAATGGTTTGGTTTTGTGGTTTGGGTGGGGTGGGGGAGAAGGTTGCTGATGTTTTGGGAAAAGCTACCAAAGCTTGCTTTGTTTGCTTGCTGATCCTCAGCTACAGCAGTAAGTGGCTGCTGGCAGACTAACTTCAAAAGCCAGCTGCAGGAGAAACTGTCATTATTTCACCCATTCAATCTAGAATTAAAAAACTTTTTAAAAAAATGTATAAAACAAACAAACGAAATTTTAAAAATATTCCAACCAAACAGCAGGAGGTTTCCTCAATGGCAAAGTCCCAAGCCCAGTTGGCCAAATCCTTCCAACCACATACCCACCCTTGGGTTTCAGATCCAAGTTAAACTCCACTCCTCACCAGTCTTATCTTGCCAAATTCAGAGCAGGAGGAAAACATCCAGAGGACTCCAGCACAGGCAGAGCACGGACACACACGGCAGCACTCCCAGGGGCTTGCTCTGCAGTTGGATTTTATTAAGGAATGCATACACTTCTGTGCTCCAGTCAGAAATATTCAGGGGCTCCAGCGCATGAACAGTAACTCAACAACCCCATTTCCTTGTCTGTATCATAAAATAAACACAGCCTCCAAGATGGACTCCATGGATTTATGTCCTTTCAAAAGAATTTAGTAATTGGAGGGGGGAAAAAATAAAACCACAAGTAAAGTGAACTGCTCAAAATGTGCAGTAAATAGTTTTGAAAGCAATAGTCTCATCTGAGAGTATTGCAACAGATGTTTATCATGAGCTACTGCAACAGTTAATTCAACTCCCAGCCATATTACCTCTTTGCCTTTGGAAACAAGCCTTTTTTCCAGGGGCAACTTACAGAAAACAAGGAGATGTGCCAGAACTGACAGCAAGCAGTTAACTGAATGGAGCAGGAGGGGAAAAAAAGCCATAAAACCCAACCAAATAAACTGATATCTGGCCCAAAAGACTTAGATGAACAGGTGTATGTGTGGGTGGCATTGGAAGGAAAAGAATAAAGAAAAACATTGAAACAAAGCCTCCACTGACATTCCAGTCACTGAAGTGGATATACAAAAAATGAGCCAAATAACATTTTCATACAGTTCAGCAAATAATGGAATTTTTTTTTTTTTTTGAGGGAGAGGATAGGAAATATGTTTATTGAACTTGTTTCAAAATGCGGTGCAGTAAGCCACAGTAACAACTCATAGGTTATTCTATTCCAAGATATTCTGAGGAAGAATGAAAAAAGGAAGGTATGGAACTACGTATGCAATCTGGTATTTACTCTGTAAAAATACAAATGCAAATCACAATTTAAAGCATCATTATTTGAAGCTGAAATTACCATTTCTTAACAAATGCAAATTAGATCCCTGTTTACAAAATTTCCTAAAGGCAAGTGAAGGGCTAGGAAGTCCATGCCCAGAGCCATTCTTCTGCTCCTGATTTCCCAGGCATTTAATTTTGAAAAAAACCTTGATCATACATGGGTCCTGTGAAAAGAGTGAGCAGTGCAACCCCTTTGACCATCCAAAAGAGATCAAGCAAGAGAGGTCAGTGCACCATATTCTCAGTGCACTCACCTGAGCATCACCTATGGCTCCCCCACCCCTGGGACCATACTGAACCCTGGCTGCCCCGGGACTTGTGGAAAATTGCTGGGAGGCAGAGGTGGTTTTGAGGATTTACAGCCTTGCACAGCTCACAAGGTTACCTGCAACTTTCACATGAAGCCCACACCTTCCCCTTCGTATTCCCAGCTGGGGTAACACAAGAACTAGAGTCACAAATTCTGGAAACTTTGGTCTAAACTTCCTTCCTCCTTACTGAAGAAAATCTCAGCTTGTTGGTTGTTTTGGATTTTTTAAACAGAGAGAAAAACAAACGCCAATCTGTCAAGTGTAAAAAAGATGTAAAGAGATTTTGTTCCTCTAATTGCTCAGCAGAACAATAAATGAATAAAAAGCTCTAGGAAGTCCTTTCCACTCGGCAGTATTTCTGCTGGTAATGCAAAACAATTTTTCTTGATATTTCTCTTCATCAACAAGAACAACAGCTTTACCAGTCCTTTCATATTTGATGAAGAGATTGATGTTATTTATTCAAGAAAGTCTTTATAAATATTCCTTCCCTTCTAAAAAGACCAATGACCACAGAGCCATGTGCCAGCAGTAACTCTACTCAGCCCTTGGCCCCTTCCAGGCCATTGGAACAGCCACCCATTAGTCTGTTGACTGAAATACAACCATTTGCAGCTTGTCTTGTTAAGGTTTTTTTCCCCCCATACATCAAAAGTCATAAGTGTCAAGGGAAAGGTTTTGTTTTCTAAATTTTTAGTGTTCCAGAGAAATATACTGACATTGCATTCCGCAAGTCTTGCCAAGAACGTCTTTTGTGTTCACAGCTTCAATGTTGATGATAAATTTTGAACACTGAGAGTACAAAGTATGATTTAAATCAGGGCCTAAATCATAAATGTAAAAGTAATTTAAGCTAGTGAACTGGAAACCTTAATTTAAATAATCTCATTTTGCCAATATAGTTTTCCTAAAGACCTATTTGCTTTCAATGGTTGTTAGTTCTCATTGAGAAGGTAAATAAACTACATGCATCTGTTTAAATGATTATGAAGTCTAATATATTCTACATCTTTTATTTTTACATTTTATTAAGTAGACAATTTACTAGGCAATTATTTTTAACTACGATTCCTAAGTGCTTAAAAAATATTTAGTGAGTCCTAAAGCACCTATTATAATGACTTTTATCCCCATTTTATAGAAGGATAACCCAAAGAAGAGACAATTAACTAGTCTGGGCTCTTTCCTTCACCACATTAAACTAGCTCTAAGGTAACATGATTGATCTCCACTACAACAGCAACCTGTTACACATAATCTTTCACTCTGACCAAGCAATTGTAATAATCTGCAATTATTGAGTAAGAGATCAATTAGAAACAAAGACTCAAGCAGGAGCAGCAGAAGAAGGCTGAACTAAATATCTGTACAAGAATCAGGAGGTTTTGCTGGAAGGTTTCACCAAGATATGACACTTTGAACTATTTTTACTTCATCTCCTAAAATGTGGATGTAAAGGTAGCACACGGCACAGCCTGCTGCTGTCTTCACAACACCACAGCTTGCTCGATGAGCGACCTCAATTATTTTGCCCTGAATGACAGCAAAAATAGCAGCGAGCACGGAGATGGCTTACACAGCCCAAGAGAACAAACATGCCAGACTTTCCAAGTTGTACAACCTTTAGTTGTTTCTTGAAATTGTGCCTCAAAATTTGCAGGATGTTGTGCCAGCAGCAGTTAGTGTCACTGTTTCAATACCATTTCCACGTACTAAATATTGCTCATCCCAGGCTGAGACCTTACACTTGCACGGTTTCTTTCCTGAGGGACAGCAGTGGCCTGGAACATTTACTAGTCAAGACAGGTCATGTACGAAAAGTGGGAGAAGCCGTACAGAATTATTTTTAACGTTTTTCCACAGTCTCTCATCATTGTGCCCGTTTTTCATTGTGCCCTAAGTTGCCCCATGATGAGAAATTGCATCTTTCCAAAAGCACCTCCTGATCTCCCAAAATCTCCACCTCCCTTACCAAGGAGGAGCATCAGTGTCTCTCGGGTTACTTTACCTCCTGTGAACTTGCCTCTCCTCAGATGGACACAAAAATGCTAGCAGTTGGACATTAATGACCATCTCTGAGCTTAGCCAGGAGTGGTGAGAGGCACCCTCCACCCCATGGTGCAGGAAAATAAAACATTAAAAGACACAGTGGTCTATGAAGAGACAAATTTGATAGGAGTAACCATATAAAATGCCAGCTCTTCCCCTCTGGTAAGAGGGTGAGCACTACAGAGATGTAGAGCAGAAGAGTCTTGAGGAGACAACCCATCGCTTTGACACTGCAAGGTCCAGCTGGATTCCCCCATCTCACTGCAAGTCCTCATCTGCAGCTTCAGGAAATAAGAGTGCTGTTCCCTCCAAAATCAATTGCAACACTGTGTGCCAGACCCCAAACCATACCCCATCCACGGGCCACACATCCCATGTGTTTTGCCTACACACAAGCACAGGAATCAGGGGGATGAGCAGGGACTGCAGGAGGGAGAATGGGATGAGCCAGCTGCGGGTCCGGGACCTCGCTGTGCCCAAGCAAGGCCCCCCGCTAAAGTGAAACCGAAAGGTTTCACACCCACAGCCAGCAGCAGCAGCATTTCCTGCCCGAGTTTCCCAAGGAGATACACCAAGTGAATCCCTACACTGCCGTGGGTTCCTGTCCACCAGGCAGGCTCCAGCCCATCCTGCCCTGCCACCAGGCTCCAGGCAGGATGCTGCAGGTGCGGGAAGCGAGCGCGCTCCGATGGGAACGCCGGTCCCGAAAGGCAGATGTTGTGTAAATTCATATTTCATCAAAACAGTTAATTGTGACAAGAAGACTATAAAAATCCTTGTACCGCTTAAATTATTTCTCCACTCAGAGCAACTCTACTACCAGGAAATGTTACACATTGCACTTTATAACCAACTGGCAGCGCTCAGTGATAACATTACAGCTCTGTTAAATAACAGATATAAAAATCACAGATCTTTAGCAACTACAAATTAATTTTTCTCCCGTCATTCAACACAACCATTTACAAATAAACATGCCATGCAATTGTCATTAAAAGTTTTCCAATCTAGCGCTGCATGTATTTAAATATGAAAATTATACTTCTGAAATAAACACTGCTGCTATCAGGGAGAAGTGCTACCATAAGTCACATCACTATAAGACAGAAACTACCACCATGAAGACTCAGTAATCCCTCACATTTCACCAAGGAAATGTTTTCTCTCCATCCATCAAGGTCATGATAAAAGGAAAAAAGCAAATGAAAACCAGAAAAAATTACAAAACAACTAGACAGCACCTGCTAAAACAAACTTTGATTCTTTCAGACCCACAAGTAGGTAAAATAAGAAATTCAGAGACTGTTTTGTAATGAATGAATAATTTTTCCATTTTACTGTGCCCAAAACTCCAGTAATCTATGTTCAGCAAATTCATTTTATCTACATGAATCTTCTTGTGCACACTGGAATCTAACTGTTATCCAACTCATACAATTAAGAAAAAATATAACCCCCAAAAAATACAACTAAGAGGATTTCACTTTTTTCTAACCCGACCTTTTTTATGTTCAATTATTCAGAAAAATATTTATTAAGAGTTTATTATCCATTCATACTTGGAAAATAGATATTCTTAGTAACATGTATCTCCTTTAGATATTAAGTCTACACTTTGAAGTAATTTAGAATAAGAAACAATAAGGTTTTCTGCAGCTCCATGGGGTCACTGGATCTCTACCTGGTACCAGAGAAGCAATCCAGTATCGTGTCAAAGGGAAAGGAAAGCCTTCATCTGCTCCCCCTCACCTGCCTGGGTGAGAAAACAAGCAGGAGGCGTGGAGGATAACTCAGTTCCGCAGTGCTCACATCACCTTTCATGTTTCTGTCACTGCCACAAGCAGGCGACGCCTGCCAGCCTGGCTACAGTTTGTTTACACACTATTAGAAACCAGAACTTGCTA
Source organism: Brachypodius melanocephalos (assembly GCA_013398615.1). Taxonomy (NCBI): domain Eukaryota; kingdom Metazoa; phylum Chordata; class Aves; order Passeriformes; family Pycnonotidae; genus Brachypodius; species Brachypodius melanocephalos. Next base: position 4,562,698 of record VZSR01003371.1, read on the forward strand.
CTTGGGCTAAAAAAATTCTCACTAGGTATCAAACAGACGTGGATCTTATTTTGTCTGTTTTCTCAGGATATTCTGAAAAAAAGTTTATATAATGCATGAAAATTATGCATGCCATTATGTAACAAAATCAAAGTGCCACAAAATGTACACATGGGTATTTCTACTTTCAAACAGCAGTTGCTAAACTGTAGCTGGCTTCATTTTAAAAGTACAGATCACTTGTATAAATAGCATTTATTTAATCATAATAATAGTAAATTATACATAACTGTCTGAACTTCTCACCTACTCAAGTAATCACAATCACCTCATTACAGCACACTGATAACTCAAGTTAAACTCCCTGGGTGTCTCTCATTTCAGACGATTTGGGTAGATGATCAAAGAACTACAGGTGCGCAGTTTTTCCCTGGGAGATGACAAATCACCGGTGGTGCAACAGGTACTGCTCCAATCCATGATAATTTTTCCTAACAAGGATCCTGCTGGCAGTCAGAATGTTTTTGCACCCATGGGTGCTCGAGCAGGAGGTGAAGACACACCAGCCTGAGGCAGTGCAGCTCCCCTGGCTACTTCCCACACCCCAGAGAAGCAGGGGCCGCTCCTGCTTGGTAGGGCCAGACTGAAATTTTTCCATTCCTCCATGTAAAAACCTGTATTGATTCTCACAGCTTTAGGCTAGCAACAAAAAAATTAAGTTTTTAGCCCTAGCAACAGAGCTGGCCCCAGAAGCATCCTTCTGCCTTCTGCAATGGCAAGAAGCAAGGGGTTAATCACACATGCAAATGTAAATCACACTGACAACACAGACAGAACCATTGATTTTAACCCAAATTCTATATAAGGCACTTTACAGGTTCAGTGGCTTTTTTTTTTTTTTAAAGAAACATTCAAGCAGTGATTTCTGAATGGCCATAATCAATTCTTTCTATCCAAAATCTCCACTTTTCACGCATGTCACAGAAATGGTCATACAAATACGCTACAGCTTCCAGTATCATCTCCAGCTGGAGATGCTCAGTGTATTTAAATTCCCAGCTAAGTATTAGATAGCAGAGAAAGCACAGGACCCAGTCCTAACTGCAGCCTTATGCAGAGAAAAATGCCACAGAGAAAAAAGTTGCAAAATCTGTCAGCAGATTTCTCTGTCTGAAAACATATCTCCATCAGAAATAACTTTTGCCATGAAAACCACCAGGAAACTCAGAAGTTAAAAACGTAGATGTGGTTTTCATAAGATGTTAAAGAAGAAATATAATAAATACAGTTGAGTGTGAAACACCTCATGAAAAAGAAAGGAGATATGTTGCAAAATAACAGAGCTAAATTTGTCCATGAAACGTATAACAGAATTACAAGGCAAGATAAAAATAGAGAGTATTTAACTTCATATTTGTTATTTTAAACTCAAACCAAAGTACGTTCAGATAACCGCACCTAACCACATCGATCTCCGGTTAACCGAAGGGGAGGTATTTGATATCTGGCGAATCCACAGAAATAACTTTCGGGAAGAATCGCAGCTTTTCCTCTGGGATCTGACAACATCCCCCAGCCGATTCCCATTTACTTTCCGCAATTCAGCACACGCAAACCTCGATTTCCCAACCGGAGACACCCGCAGCGCCAACTCCGCGCTCGCCAAGTTCCCGGCAGCGCAGCGCCGGGACGGGCGGCGGGGACCCGGCAGCCGCGGCGGTCCCGGGGCACCCCTGGCGCCGGGAACAACGCAAGAGCCCACCCCAGATCCAGCCCCCCGCCTTCCCGGCGGCGCTGCCCTGGAAAACTCCCGCTGCCCCCGGCACAAAGAGCCGGATCCCCCGAGCAGCGGGCAGGATGCGGCCGGCGCTGCCCCCGGCGCTGCGCTGGCGCAGCCCCCGCCCAGCGGCCGCCGGGGAGTGCGGTGCAAAAATAATTATTAAAAAAATAAAAATTAAAAAACACAGAAAAATCAACCATCGTGGCACAGGACGGTGCGCAGAGACGGGGCAGCGCGCCGGGTACCGAGCATCCATCCATCCATGCATCCATCCCCCCCATGCCGCCCTCCATCCATCCGCCCACACGCCCACCTTGCATCCCGCCGCCGGCTCCACACCGGAATCCGCCGCCACCGCCGCCGCCGCTGCTGAAAATACGGGGCAGGCGGGCGGACCAATGGGGGCGGAGAGCGCCGCGCCCGCAGCCAATGGCGGCCGCCCGCCTCCGGCGCCCGGCCAATCAGGGCGCAGCTCATTAGGCGGCGGCGGCCGGGAGCGGCGGGGGCGGGGAATGGCTCTGCCCGCTCCTCGCCCGCCCCCCGCGATTAATTCTTTTCCTCCCTTTTTCCTCTATTTTTTTCCTTCCCAACCCCGCCTTCTTTTTCCCCACCCTTTTTCTTTCTTGTTTTGTTTTGTTGTTTTTTTTTTTTTTTTTCTCTTATTTCTCTCCTCTCCCTCTCTCTCGCTTTCCCCTTTTAACTTCCCTCTGCCCTTCTTATTTTGGGCAAGGCCTTTTCCCAGATTTTTTTATGTTGTCTCCCCACTGTACATTCATTATAGAGACCAAAAACTTGGGGAGCCCCCAGGGAACTTGTTCTGCTCTGTGTGGAAGGATGCCCTTGCCTAAATCGCGACCGATCGCTGGGAAGCACCAGAGAGTAATATTTTAGAGAATCCAAAAAGATGAGGGGATATAAACCACGAGAACTACTCCAGCCAAAATCTGAGCTCAGCCACTGTTTTTGGCATGGCACACCAGCTCTGTGTGCATGCCTTCAACAAGCTCCCAGGATGCAGAACCAGCCTTTAAAAATAACAAAACGAAACCAGCAGATGTTTCAACCACACAGCTCCACTCCAGCATGCAAAGCTGCTTAATCTGCATCACCGCTCCGAAATTCTTAGCAAAGTTTCTGATTCAAGTCAAACAATTGTGGGTATAAATACCTGCTTTGCTAAAATATATGCAATAAACAGCCTTAAAAAAACCCGAATTCTTCAACATTCATTCTTGAAAATAAACTTTTCAATCAACAAAACTCATGACTGCTTTATATTACAGCAGAAAACTACCTGCTGTAGGAGAGCAGGATGAAAATACCTGAGAATTTTCTTCTGTTTTTCAATTCTGGTGACCCTAATAATTCCTAAGTTCAGAGTGAACCAAAACAGTGACAAACCTGTGCCTCCTGTTTCTGATGCTGTGCTCCTTCTGACCTCACCCCCAGCATTTAAAATCACCAAATTGTATTTGCTCAAAGCCCTTGCCTGAGCAGGCCAGGTTATGAATATATTCACAGAGTTTGGCTAATACAGGATAATACATGCTGTGAAGTGATAAACCTGATATCAACCCAGGTCTTGATGATAATTTACAGGAGAAAGCTTTTCTTCTGCAGATCAAGAGAGGTTTTTGCCTAAGGTGCCCCAAGAGCCAAGAACACTGTGACGCTACGAGCTGCTGACAGGGAACCAATAACTGTGACAAATTATACATTCATGGCATCTGCAACAATCGATAAACTAGCTCACCAAATTAATAAAATATAGATCACAAACCATACATTTTTATTAAAGAATAATTTCATGATAACCAAGTAATGTGGATGCTTCCAAGCATAAGATTAAATTACATGCTGAGCAAACCTGGCATCTTGTGATAAACTACGAAAATAGTCTTTGCAACAGCAACTGAGGAAGAACATTGCTGACATAGTCTATAAACATGTTTTATAAAGCACAACCGAAAGTAACCAAAAAAAAAAACCACCCAAAAACAAAAGAAAAACCCCATAGTGAAGTGGTGGCTAGAGAATTCACTACTATATCGGCAATAATTACTTTCAAGACTTCTTGTTTTGTAATTTATTCCTTCAAGTATTATGCTGATTTTGGTGTTAAAAGTAATAAAACCAGATTACCTACATAGGGGATTATTTACACCAAATTAATTCCTTAACTAATCAGACTTCAGCAGTCGGAAGGAGGAGTAGTCAAAGATTTTTAGCACATTTAGGATGACAGCAAATGTACTTAAATACATAAAGCAAGTATCTTATCTGATAGACTGACCCTGCTGGTCATAATTTTCTGCCTGCTAAATAACTCTTAAGTTTAAAGAACTTGCTTGAACTTAGGAACACAATGAATCTCACTGAATTTGAATGTCTTACGCTTTACACATGATATTTTCCTGCATGGATATTTTCCCCTACTGAGGAAGGCAGTGAGAAGAGGTTTCCCAACCTTCTGTAAAGGTGTTGGAGAAGTTCTTCCTTTCTCAGGGAGGAAGATGGAGCTTCTCTTATGGCAAAGAAGAGGGAAGAACATAATTAGGCACATGCTCAATGTCCATTGTCTGCATTGGGTTATTCCCACACAGCTCTGAATCATGTCCTAAATGAAGAGTTTAAAATACTGGGATCATGTTTATTAAAGTTTACAGGTTTTAGTTCCTGAAACTCCTTAGTACTTGGTCTCTCCAGGCTAACTACACCATACCAACTGCATTAGAAGGCTGTCCTAAATTAGTTTTAATCCTCTACAATGCCATATAACATGATGCTTCCAGGGTGTCTTCACATGATCGATGTCTTGTCAGATCTTCCAAATATTTTTTTTAATATCAAAATATCCAGCATTTCCTGGAAGCTGACTCTCATACTTTTGAGTATTTTACATCCATAATGTTTAGCCATTTCCTCAACTTCCACGGATTTCCTAACTAAACACATGAGATGTGCTGTTTCCTGTCCTTCTTTCTAGCTAATAAATAATGGAATCTTAATTCTGAACTGCTGTCATGAAACAAAAATAAAATACAGCTTAAGTGATACAAAAACAATATTTGTTCATATTAGATCCATTATTAATCCCTTCTTAAACAAATGGCATTTAATAGTACATTAAACACATAAACAGGAACATATTCCAAGTTATAATCCCATCAGCTCCTTCTCATGACATTCATCTTCTCAAAGGCAAGATCCACATTTCAATCTAATCATTTGTTGAACATCGTTAAGTTAATAAACAGAAATGATTCCTTTAAAACAGCTTACTACTTAAATAAGCTCCTGCCATCCCTAGTTGTGGCAACCTAGATCAGTTAAAAAAAAATCTATTCTCTGGCATATTATTAGCAACCAGAAATTTATCATGTTATTTTCTTTCAAAATTAAGTATCTTTATTTAGAAAACATACCTACATATCCCCACTTCCAGACAACCACTTATCTAAATATTTTACAAGCATTCTGCATGGTGATCATTTCATTTACTAAGAAAATCCCCACATTGCTGTGAATCTTTTCAGTCCCCAAAACGTGCCTACAGATAGCAGCAGTGCATATTTTAGAGAAGCAGCAAACAGGACCAGTTTCAGAATTACACCCACCACCCTCCTCAGAAGATGAGGCAAGAGCATTTTTTCCTTGCCATAAATTACCACTCCCTTCTATCAGCAATTATTTAACTTTCAAAAATAGCTGCAACGAGACAAATTATGAGCTATAATTACACAAATTTATCCCTGATATTAAGACTGCATACATGCTGATATGTATACCTAATCTGCTCTAAAATGTGTAACATTAAGAATTATAATCAAATGTATACCAGGGCATCTTTATCTCATCACCCAAATGAAAACATCTCTATGCTAAACATCTGTAAGCCATTCCAGTGGCCAACAATGCCCATTATTACTTTTTTATCTGGTACCAGTCACTCAACCCTGGTACATTTTCTTCTACTACACCTTCCTCCTCCCCAGGTGAGAGCGAAGTCCACAATGGACCACCAGCCTCACTTCTGGAGGGGGAAAAATAAATATATCTACATCTATCTATCTATCTATCCATCCATCCATCCATCCATCTATATATTACTGAGGGCAACACAGAAGCTGTCTGAGGTTGGAAGTCTGTACTCTGGAAATATCTAAAGGCTGGAAGTATTTGCAATACCATACATAGTTGGCCTGGTTTTGCTTTCTGTTTCATACAGGACCTTGGACACTTTATGGCCCTGACCCAGCTCAATAATCATTTCATGAAGTACTTCAAGACTAAATTGCATCATTCTTTTCTTGGAATTATTGAGTATCTTAAGTTACTCAATTAAAAGCAAATTTAAATTTGTCTACTCCTGCACTACTAGTCTGACTCAAAGCAAGCACCTCCCACATTGTCAGAGGTCTTGATAGACCACTGTGTCTCCAAAAGTTCCAACATTTCTGCTAAATCTCTATCATGCTGTGAAGTGCTGCCTCTCAGACAGCTGCATTTATCCTGTCTGTACATCCAGTTGTCACACAATGGGTTGGGAGGGATCTTAAAGATCATCCAGGTCCAATCCTCTGCCACGGGCAGGGACACCTTCCACTATCCCAGGTTGCTCCAAGCCCCATCCAACCTGGCCTTGAACATTTCCAAGGATGGGGTAGCCACAGCTTCTCTGGGCAACTTGTGCCAGGGCCTCACCACTGTCACAGGGAAGAATTTGTTCCTAATATCTGATCTAACCCTGCCCTCTGCCAGTTTGAAGCCTTTCCTCCTTGTCTTGTCTCTCCATGCTCTTGTCAGAAGACCATCTCCAACTCTCACTTCACTCCTGTTGGGTTCTGGAAGGTGCCCTTTCAGCTGTCTCCATAGCAGAGGTGCTTCAGCCCCCTGAGCATCTTCGTGGCCTCCTCTGGACTTGCTCCAACAGATCCACAAATTTCTTATTTTGCGGCCCCAGAGCTGGACTCAGTGACTCCAGGTGGGGTCTCTGGCTTCACCTGCAGCCATTCCCAAAACAGCCCCTGGTGGGTGAGGGCAGGGAGGTCACACAGGAGGCAGCACCATGGGCAGGTCTGAGATGGGGCAAGGCAATCTCTGTGTTCTCTGTGATCTGGGCATTTCTTTTATTCACCTATTAAACTGTCAAATCTACAGCATTTATTATGCAGTTATCATGATACAACACTGAACTCAGGTTATTATTTTTTTGGTTAAGCTTTTCTTGTTATTCTTTTCACTCTTGTAGGGTATTAAAAGTCACAGATTCATAGGACCTATTTTTGCAGAGAAACTTAACAAAAAGATCGGAACCCAATAGAGTTTTCATTCTCCACATTTGTTTTCAATGGTGATAGAATAAATTGCTCCACTAAAAAGCCTTGATACTTTCTGTTTTAAAGCACAAGAACAAATGCTATTTTTAAAGTCAAAATGTGTTATAATGATAGGGTTGGGGTTTGGGGTGGGCTTTTTTTTTTTTTTTTGGAAGAGTAAAAATCTATTTTTTTCAGTTACAGTGAAAATTCTGAATGCATATTCACATCATTTTGCAAAACTGTCAACACTAGATACACACTTCTTTCTTTGAACTATCTCCCTGTGTTGCAACCCTCATCTAAATTTGAAAATATTTTGGTAAACATAGCTGATGTTTCATGGGTGCAATTTTGAGACCATAAGGAATTTAAGAAAACAGTTGATACTGCATTAAAATCTAAAATTGGCTTTTAAGAATCCATCCGCTTTCTCAGATCAGTAACTATTAAGAAAAACATCCAGCAATGAGTATCTGTAGCTAATCTACTTTCTCCTAGATTTTCTTCCCTGGAGTGTTGTTTTGGAACTTTTGAGCGCCTTTTGAAGGATATTTGTACATTCTTTTGTGGTGACATATTTTATACATTACTTAAATATGTTCTTCCCTTACTATTACACATTTAGCCCACATATCAAAGTGATTGTATCACAACATCTATCCCAACAGGCTTTTACTTCCAGAGCAGGTTGTCTCAAGTATAGTTGATAACATCCACATTCTGCCCAGATAAAGAAAATAGTTTGAATAAAGCATTATGAGCAGTAGTGGCATAATACATTTCTTAGAAGCACAGGTCTGAGAAGATTTCCCTTGGGATGTTATAGGAGCAATGTAAAATGATTTAAGTTCTTTCAAGAACTTAAATTTCCTTATTAAGAAAATCCCTGTTTAGTTTTGTTGCCACCACTCTCCTTGGAAAGCTGTGGTGGACTTTCTGAGCTCTGCCCATCAGGAATCCTCTTCCAGAATTCAACCTCAATTCATTCAGCAGTTGTTCGTGCCATTTTTTCCTTTTGCAGCCATTGCCTTTCCCTTCTTTTCCTCTTGCTCCACACAGTATCTAAAGATAAATATAAGATGAATATATTTCTCATGTCTCCCTCTGAGATGACAGCCTCTTCACCTTACTCATTAAACTGTTCAGAAATGATGAACTCATACTGATAGAGCAGAATATTCTGTTCACTTGTTTTTACGCATATCACAGGGGCTGCTAAAGCACATCCCGTGATCATCCAAGTACTATTTATCTATAATGAGAATCTTGTTGCAAGTTTCTATTTTACAAAACTCTGCTATTACTCACTTAGAAGAGATGACCTTCGAGTTTATATTTTGAATTTGATTCTACTTCTATTAGCCCAGTGTTCAGCGTAATCCCAGTTATTTCTATATAATATCCTGATTCCTTGTAATATTCAGGATGCCTTCCAATTTAGCCATTAGCACAGCCCCTCTACTTATGCCAGGCAATCCATGTGAAGCAAGCCAAGCTCAATACTCCACTGGTAACCTCTCCTGCAACACCAAGCCTTTCAGGAAAAAAATTCTTTCTTTTTGAATAACACCTGGTGATGAATTTCTGGGGGAAGAAATAGTTCTGCAGCCCAGTTTTCCAGTGGCAACCACTCTGTTCTCATTCCATCCATCGTTATGCTGAGAGTTAAGACACACAGAATGTGTGGAAGCTGTGCCTCCAGTTGCTCACACAAGGGCTGAGTCTGGACTCTGCCACCTCATGATTCAGCAGATGGTCCTGGGTGACGTGTCCTGGCTCCAGATCTTGGACAGAGCTGGGCACGTACTGAGGGATCGGCCTCTGTGGTTGGAGTCACGCTCGGGCTTGGTGGATGCTTTACTCCAACAACCAAGGTCTCACTGACGTTCAAGAGGCCGCCAAAACCCAAACCTCAGCTTGTTTCTTCACTCCTGGTAGCTCATAAGGTAGAAGCCTATAATTCTTAGTAGCAGTAAATACTAATTTTTATGAGTCTTGAATTAATTCACAATAAGCTCTACAGTATTCCATAAAAGACACAAGCGCTGAGGGCTGTGCTGAAGTAGGTTTTCTGGGGTTTTTTTGAACAAGAGATAATGTCTGGATTTCAAAACACTGTGGTGGTTTAGAAATGAAGGGTGAAGACTCCTGCAGAGAGGTGAAAGAAGCTGCCCTGCACACCACACGGCTGCCTTCGGCACACCGGAGTCTTCAGAACCTCTGAAAGAAATGGTCCTGCCAAAAAACTACTACTGCTTAAGCAGGTTTAACCATTTTTAGAAGCACTGCCAATACCAAGGCATCAAACCAGAGTCTTTGCCTGTACCTGTCTCGCTATCCCCAGAACAATCAAACAGTATTGTTAAATCACTCGGTATCGTTAGAGCAGTCCAGGACTGCCCTGGAGGCACTGAACCCAAATCCCTCTTCCAAAGGGATCCTCCTTGGCTTGAGCAGGCCAGCAGGGATACAGACCTCTGGCCAACAGGGTGGGACTTCTGCAGAGGTGCCAGGGAGCTGGAGGATCTCTCTCTCCCTCTCTGCTGAGTGAGGTGTGTTACACGAAATACTGCATTTTAATTATGCAATTACACAGAACTGAACGACGCAGCTCTGGAGTTTTGCAGACACAACCCTGCTCCTGGCACCAGCTCCCTCAGTGGTTAAACTCTGAAGCCATGTGCAGGGCGAGGAGTTTTCTCAAACCCTTCCAAGAACATCAGCAAGGCAGTCCTAGTTATGAACTTCATTCAGCTTTGTGCTCATTAAATCACAGCTGTTTCCCCTTGATGCTGTATTAGATCAGACATCACTGAACCTGCCTCTCTGGCTGTGTGTACACAAATATGCTTCTCCCTTTGTCCTGCAAAACAAACTCCTGACAGAAAAGTGTTTATATTAAAACTAACTGGAATTAAATGCCAATTAACAGTTAATAATAGTCCTAAGATAACATTTCAGATCTTTTTAATCCCATAATAAACTGACTACAAGGCCGACATTGGTTAGGTTTCAGCTATTGTTTTGACTTGAAAGAAACTACCAGTGGATTAAAAAACATAAATTATCTTAAGCATGAACACCTCAATTGAAAATGCTCCTGAGCTTCCCTACCTGCTTACAAGGAGGTCAACACACCTCAGTTCCCTTGCCCACCTTCTCATGGCAGCTTTGCATGCATGAGAAAGGGGTTTGGAGGTTTTACACGTATTTATTAATTACCTCTTCTTTAAGAAAAGAAGATGGAGTTTTTTCCTTCTTCTCTATCCTTTCATAAACTCTTTGGATCACAGATAACACGACATATTTAGCCTACCTGGAATGACAATACTGTTCAATTTGGATGATATAAACCTATTTTTCACTGAAAGGAATATGTTTGTTTTCAAAGCTGTGTGAAATACAGACAACAACCCACTAACTGAAGGTATAAACTAGGTAATATACACATTAACATCATTCATTGCAGTTTGTGCCTGCATTCTTGCTAGAGTGAGACTTCTTGCAGCCCCTCTTGCAACAGGACTAAGAATAGAGCAGTTTCAAGGGTTAAACCAGAAACAACAGCTTAACATTCATTTTTACATTTGTCTGTTCCTATGTGCCTTTTCTGAGCAGTTGAATACCCTTCAGAAGCTTAAAAAAAAAAAAAAAAAAGAAAAAAAAAAAAAAGGCTTAAACATTTTTAGAAGCACTGGCAATACTAAGGCTTCAAACCAGAGTATTTGCTTGTACTTGAGGCTTCTTTCTGTGAAAAGCTCTGTAATTCTCCAAAAAAGCAGCAACTGATCCTGTAGAGAAGGCTGAACTCTACGATACCCTTGACACATCCTATTTCAGTTCTTTGCTAAAATCCATTGAATAATTACATAATGGAAAAATACAAGTGTTGTAACTTAATCTGGGCTGTAAATCCCTGCTCCAGACACACACCTCTCCTCCACCACCCTATGAACACACAATTGAAAGATGAGGAAGAACAGCCTCCACTGCATACTTGTAACACTTTTGTGTTACTTGTAACACTTAGATTATTTGAACAAAATTACTTTTTACTTATTCACAGATGAAAAACGCAATATAGTTTAGAAAAGGAAAAAAAACTGAGAGTAATTTAACAAGGTAGCAAAGTTCCCCGCAGCAGTCCTTGGCATGGACAGCACTTCAAAATGGGTGAAAAGCTACAGCCATTCAAGGAGAAACTAGTTTCATCTTGTTTGAAGTAGAAATTCCCTACACCAACTAAGCAAACATCCTCATCCCTTCAATAACCCAAACACTTGAAGCCAAAGTAACAAAGCAAACAAATATTTTCAACGATATTTCTTCATTTTGTAGCATTGTCATGTCTGGGGCACCCAGAATTTTCCTATTTCCTATTTTGCACCAGTGAAGAATGTAGAAAAAAAAATTAGTCCTATGAGAAGGTCCACATAACTTGTCTCCAAACATACAAACTTCACCAAGTGTACAGAACTACTTGCCCTACACAGCTATTTAAACAGTCATTTAATCATATAAAATGTTGGATATATCAGAATAAGAAAGCAGAAGTCAAAAAAAAAATCAGATTTAACTAAGACATTAAAAAGGTAAAGAATTGAATAATGACAGAGATGATGTAAGAATAAAAATTAATCATTGAAACGAATATAATTTTTTTGAAAAATCTTTGCAGGGCACCATATAGTATTATAGTCTTCCCAAACTGACATCCACAGTGCCTTGATAAGCACCTTATCCATTCTCTTAAATCCAGCACTAACATACTTCCTACTAGAAATACTTCAACTATCCATAAACTCAGTGATAACAGGATTTTTTAATATACAAAAAATAATTTTTATTTCCATTATGAAATATTATAAGTATTGTGTCTAAATAATTGTGTCTAGAAAGACTCAAGTCTTTGCTTTTTTAAAAAGGCAAAATGGGTGCAATGAGAAAAGAAAAAAAATTCGATATCCCGATATTTACGACCTGTCATTTGCTTATACAGCTACAGATAAATCAAGAGATACTAAAAATGTCAGAAGTTAAGCTATCCCCCCTCATTTTCCTCCAACTAGTTTTAGCCAAGTTCTCATTTTAAAACTGTTCAGTTACTCCCTTTGCTGAGTGCAGTGTATTTTGAATATGACATTTCCCCCACAAGAGGAAATCCCATCACCAAAAGGGTAAACTCATTCTCTAGAAGTGACTGTATCTGAAAAGATCAAACTGTCCTTTTGGTCCATTGGGCTTTTGGGGTGAGGAAGAGTGAAATAACTAAAATTTACAGCATCAGTTAACAAAAACAACTGAGGCCTACATTAAATGGCTCACTAGAGCATGTAACACTGTAGAGAAATGGGATTTTACAAAGATGCAGAGTAGATTTTCCATATCTGAAGAGTCAACCAAAAAGGAACAAGAACAGATAGTCATAGCATAAGGCCATAAGAATGTTACATGCAAATAATTCAGGTTTAATATGTTGATTTGCATCTTTTTATTAGTTAGCTAGATATTGTTACAATGGAAATACCAGCTTAAAATTTTGTTTAGTGCAGTTGAAGGTCTTAAAAAAGAAGAAAGAGGGGAGAGAGAATTGTATGTCAGAAAAGGAGAATAAAAATGCAGAGCCTGTGTTTGAGATAACATCAGTGGTCTCAATAAAACATGTAAACCAACTTGCTATGGCTCATTGTGAGCTAGCCATGCCAAAACATTGTCTTCAAGGGAACAGAATAATGTGAAGGAACGTATTGAATTAAAAAAAAAAAACAAAACAAAACAAACTCATTTACAAAAAATGTTCTTGTCTTACTAAAGCTGAAGAGTAGAAACAGCCCCACATACGTATAACTTACACAAAACACTACTGCTGAATTGGAAAAGTCAAAGCAAACAGAGATTGCATTAAACTAATTAATGCTGTTTTAAGTTCTCCTCTGTCATGGTGATGGAAGCCTGTACAAGAGCAGCAAGGTGTGTCTGTAAGGAACCTCACACCTCAGACACGATGGGAGATGAGGGAGAGAGTGTAAATGAAATGTGTCCTCTGGAAGCCAACTTAGTCTCAAATGTTTTAAGGTTTCTGACACTCAGGAAACCCAGAAGCCTGAGTTACTGAGGGCTGTGAAGTCCCACGTGGGCAGAAAACATTTTTTTTTTTTTCATTCTGTTTTCTTACACTGCTACACTTTTATTGATTTACTCTGGATTTGAACAGATACATTTCTTTTGATATTAGTCAACCAACCAGTACTAAAATCTATAATTGAAGTTGTTGCATATGTGTATAAAATCCACAACTGAGCAGAGTGACAGAAAGAAATAAAATGTTCATTTGCTCTGGGCTTACATGAATTGCTGCAGTTGAATCTTGACTGCTTCTTCACTGTTCTTAGTAGAAGCACAGAACTGACATCAGTGAAATGATGGAAACATTGGGAAGGACGAACAGGTGACATCAATTTTTCCTTCAGAGTTTCCAGTTAAAGAGAAAATTTTGTTTTCTCAGGGAACAGTTGACATGGCTGATGAGTCTATGGAGGGTCTGAGAAGGTTCCATCGGCCATTGGGGAATACAGAATGACCAGGATCATCACCAAAATTTGATATAATTGCTATAAACAATGGAAAAACCTAAAAGGTTTTTTTGGTTTGGTTTTTTTTTCATTACATCCTATAGGTGGCCCTGGGATTAACATCTCCTTGAAAAACAGATTTGAAGAAGAACATGAAGACTAAATCGCTGTTAGCAAAATACTGTCCAGTCCTCAGTAGAAAGAACCACAGTGCATTATCCTGTACAACACTCACAGACAGTCCAGAAATCTAGCCTTATCCAAATAAGTTAAGCAACCGTTAATCTCTAAATTTAAAAATATTTTTAAGCTTTTATTTATCCTAGTTGATAGGATTTTTTTTAAATAAATAACTTAGTGTACTAACACAGAGAAACTAGTTGAAGAGCTAAGCTGCACAAGAGGCTGGATGAATCATTATTAAAATTAAATCTTGCTGATGGTCCTGCATAAACACACATCCTCATCTATGACCTCCAAAAAGCTTCCAGGGCAGCTGCATCACTGGAACTGGGACAGGATGCACAGCTCAGATACCAAGGTACCCAAGACTCTCACCCTACACAGGCAACCACAGACAACCTCTATCATCTCCATTCCAACTAAAAGTATTTTACAGATTTAACCACTTTATCATCTCAAATGTCTTGATAACAGTTGGATCATCTAAAGCTCAGAAAACATGCTATGGTTTTCTTGAAAATATTGAGCATCCACCAAACCTAGGTGATTTACACATAATGGTAGAATTCAGGTGACTTAAAATGTTAGTTGGTAATTTGTGGAAATATGTACTGTTGAAAACAAAATTAGAGATATGCAGTTGTATCTTCTAATTATATTCCTTCCTTTAGTCTGTTATATTTTACATATTTTTCATATTGCTCACACAACAATGGATTTGCTGTTTCTGGAAAAACATGTAACTGCATCTTCTTTCAGCTCCTGACAGCACACTGAGTTATCTTGTCATCTCATCTCAGATCACAAGAAAAAAACCCCTACCACCAGTTTTTAATGTAAAGGTTAAGATGCATTTGCTCTCAAGCTTATTCTATTAAACCTTTTTCCCCTGATTAATGGTTAACTGGCAATAAGTTTGCATTTTTTTAGCGATATTTATTGCAGATTACAAGCATCGTGCTGAGAAGCACATATGTAATAAGGTTTATTTCTATTTTCATGCTATTCCTTGCCAAAAACGCACGGTGAAACCCATCTGTTGTATTTCCCGTCTGAGGTTAGACAAGAAAAGGAGACTCTACACAGCACTCTGTCACTGCAAACAATATTGATTAAAGCAGAGTTTGGAGATGGAATCCAAAGTGCTTACTCAGAGCAGGCATTCTGCCTCATTGATACGCACAGATGAAAATGTATATAAAATATGACACATACCCAGAAGAAATAATGACCACGGGAAGGCAGCTCTGGATTCTGAGATAAGGACCTAAGCAGAAGCTGAATCATCAGAGAATTGTTTCTGTACATTTGCTCACATGTACCTTCAAACATGCAATTTTTTTGTACCAATGTTTTTTCATTTGTGCCAGTTTAATAAATGAAGTCTCTGTCTGAAAAACTGAGGAATACTTGGGAGCCCTTCTTTTGTGCCTTGCATAAAGGATGCAAGTGCTCTGATAGTGCCATGCACACTGCATTGTTTTTCACTTTCTCACAGAAAACAGACACTGTCCCTCTTTGCAGATGGCCAGCCTTCACAATGTTTTAACTGTACTCATTTCCTCATTCAAGACACAAGAAATGTTCTTCCTTTTATCTGTCAAGTAAATTCAGGCAACACATAATTCAATGCTAATTTAGTGTATGAAGGAGCATAAGTAATGAGGATGTTGGTAAAATCAGCTGAGATGATGCAAGTGGATTCTGATACACAGAGGAAGAAAGGGCACCAAAATATCAGACATAAATGGAAACAAAAATATCTGATACACAAGTTACTTTAAAGGGAACAGGGGTAGGCAGACATACAAGAATGGCTTTATGTTGACTACACAGGCAAAGAATTTCAGAATTGGAGACATTCTAGTATTTAGGGATGTATGAGCATATAAACCATAACCGAAACATGCAATTGTACCCCCCAGACAGGAGACTGAGCTCCAAGGGAAAATTAACATACAAAATAATTGATCTACCATCACAACATAAAAGGATTTAAATTAAAATATAAAGCAATTCAGCTTCAACACCAAATTTTGAAAAGTTGTTTGCACTGGGGATACAGAGATCAACAGGACTGTACGACTTCAACATAGGCATAAACACACAACATGTTTTTCTTTGCCCTCCTCTGAAAAGTAAACACACAAAGAGCTTTTAAGGAATGTTGCATTCAGAGCTCCAGAAAGTGATGTCCTCAGTATTAAAAATACAGCACAGTGGACAGCCTAAGATACATTTCAGCTTCTAAATGCTCTCTCATGAAGAATGAGTGAGTTTTATTGTAAAGATACAGAAACATAGCCAACAGGGTAGCTTTCAAGAATAACTGCTCTCCCATCTAAACTTCAGATCCAAGGAAGTTGATCTGAGTCCTTGTCAGGCTCAGATCCTTCCTACCACCTGAAGAACCCAAAGGAGGAGCATTATCCAAAGTACAAGTTCCTCCACATTTGACTAGAAATGATAGAAACTTCCAGATCATGTCATCTCAAGTAAAACCTTAACAATTTATAGATGACCTTTCTTCTTCCACTCATGATCTCACTGGCTTAACTGTGGCTCATCACATTGCTGCAAACCCAGGGACAGAACTCTCAATTCAGGCCAGAAATAAAAAGCTTACACAGCAAATCTCCACAGAATTTGTTAAACCTTCTTCTGTGGATCAGAGTTAAAAGGTATTGTGCCCAAGGGTGCTCAGCTAGTGCCTCCTCAGTGAAACAGCCACTGTGTCAAGGGTAGTGAAAACAGGAACACGGTTGTGGTAATACAGACATCAAACAGCATCTTGGCAAACCCCAAAATTTTGTACTAGTGTTATATCTCAACAACCTGAGAGATTACATTTCAATAAACCAGAAAATTATGCTCTGGCTGGGGACGAGGTTCCTTTAAGTAGGAATGTTTGTTTTCATTTATTTGACTCTCAAGTTCAACAAAAAGTTTCCTGTTATCACACAGATGTTTGAGGGAAGGCCAAAGCAAACAGTTTTACCAGCTTCATTCTATGCATCTTCACATCTCTCTGTAGCTCTATTACTTCTTGGACTGACATTAAAGGCTCCATCAGAAATGCCATCGTTTGCCAGATATTTCTCCATTCTTCCCTCAACTTTATCAGTTCAATAGAAAGATGTTGCTCTTCAAAAAAAAAACCACAAGTCAACACAATACTGTACTGACACAGCCTACAGATGTGTCATGTAGAATTTACATGTTTAGGGGCATAAAGAATGCTTGGCACGGACACAGAGTTGTAATTGAGACCATCCCCAGGACTAATAAACTGTTCTGGAAATGACACATCACCCCCTGTTATTCATAGATGCCTGTTAGTTAATATCTGCTAGTTAATGTTTGCACCACTGCCCTTATTTTAGGGCAGATCCTCAGTTCAAGGCAATTTACTGGTAATTAATTTTTTTTTTTCTGGAGATACATCTTATCTTAATGAAACAATACCTGCCTTATCTAGTACCCAAATCTCTGGCTGTGTAGAAAGATCACTTCTTAATGTACTGGATGCAGTCCAAACCTGAGAAATTACTTCTATGTACTCACTTTCAAACATGCTGGAAATCTTGGAGATGTGTAGTAAAGAGGCTCTGGTAACTGTATTACTAAAGCAATAAAATCAACACAGTATTTTTACTATTTGTTTAGTAATAGGTCTTGACAAATATAGAGCACTGTGACAGCAAACCAAAATCCACTTATATTTTTATTGCTCCTGCTTCAAAAATAAGAAATAAAAGATACCACTCATAAAATTCTTGTAATTAGACATAAGTTTCTTCATTTTCTTGTTGTAGTTTATATAACAAGTTAGACACTTCATGAGGCAATATTTAAATTTTAAAAAAAAAAAAAAGAGCCCTGTACTAACAGAACCAGTTTGTTTTCAAGAACGTTTTGCATTTCTGTACACCGGCAGCAGAAATATATCTGTGGTTTCCATGTGAAAACTCCCGAGTATGAAGGAATCTGTCCTTTACGCATGATAAAATCTCGTGACACAGCAAAATATTGCTGCTGCAGTGTCCTCAAGGTACGCCCTTCGGAGAGTCCTGTGCTGCTCACTCACAACTGCTGCAATAATCCATTAAGTGAAAATCATTTACATGCACAAAAACAGCTCAGCTGCTGAATCATGAAGTAAGTATATAATAATTATGTGCTGTAGCTTTTTAGCTTGATAATGCTATTATTTTTCTTTCACATTTGCTCTGTAAATATGTTTCAGTTATTCCTTAATACAGACAGTTGCTTGAATTGGCAAATTATTAAACACTAAGTAACACTGTTCTATAATAGCTTGTTGGGGGTTTTATTAAACTGTATATAGACTTTTCACCTTGCTATAAAACCAGTAATGACTTAAGCCTCAGACAGATGAGTGTTATCATCCTTTCACACGTAAGGAAACAGCTACAGGGAGAAATTGCTGCCACAAGGACTCTAAGCACAGCTGGCTACTCCTTGTTCTGATTTCCTGTATCTTTAATCACACCCCACACCACTTGCAGGGATCTGGTCACAGATGTCTCATGTGAATCAATCCCATGTTGTGCATTATTGCAAGTACTTATATATATATATATATATATATATATGTATATATATATGTATATATATATGTATATATATATGTATATATGTGTGTGTGTGTATATATATATGTATATATATATGTATATGTGTATATATATGTATATGTATATATCTCCTGCTTCTCTTTCTTTGACTACTTCAGCCATTCTGAGCTAGGAAAAAAACCCCAAAACCCAAACAGTGATCTCTAAAATTAACATTTCTTACAACACCTATAGAACAGATATTTGAAGTTGTGAAAAGAATTACTAATTGCACTGCCAGGCCTAATGGGGAAGTACAAGAAATGCACAGCAGCAGGTACCTGAGGCTGTAGACACTGAAGGGCTGGGTTATGGACTGTGCACTATAGGTGAGAAGTGTAGCTCTAATTTCTGACTCCAATGATGAGGCTGAAAGCCTCAAAGAACTGAAGGACTCTCCAAAGTTCTACTCAGTTTGGGCAAGGAAGATGGAAGCCTTCCACAACTGAGGGTGCAAGAAAAACTTGTTATGGATTCTGTCCAAAGATCCATTTTGCTAAATAGTAGTTGTTTTGGGGTTTTTTGGTTTTTGGGGTTTTTTTTTGTTTGTTTGTTTTTCCTGCTGCTAGATTCAGGAAAAGAACAGTGAGAAAAAGAAGATGGAAAAAAAGGGCAAGATTTGTATTTCAGAATCTCTCCCTGCCACTAGCAATTTGCCATTCAAGAGCTCTATCAGTAAGAATTGTTTCAGCAAACCCAGTGGATTTTTCTTCCACGAACCTATTCATTCTTTCAATCTTCATGAAACTTCAGTAACCTAAAATATCCTGCAGTAGAGCTTGATAACTCACCTGATGTGTGAAGAAATGCTTCCTACACCTACACACAGCAGTTCCACTCAGTGCCTGCTGGTTATCACTTTGAGAATGGAAACAGCTTTGCAAAGATAATAGGAGAGGGGTTTCGGACTCCTGTGCAGGAAGTAGGACATTGTTTTCAATCCTAGGGCTGAAGAAAATATTTTAAGTGCTACACTTCCATTAAAGTAGGTCAAAATCTTCTTCCTTATTCCCAGAAAGGGACTTGATGTTCTGACTATCAATAGTGTAGAGTGCAGTGCTGAGTCAGGTACTTTTCAAGCACAGCTCATCAAGACTTTTGCAAGGAGAAATGTTGGTGCTCCCCACTCCTGCTTGCCAGTTGGATCCACATACAGCCATGGAGAAGATCACAAACTTCAGGCAAGTCCTGAACTGCTTCCTAAAGGCACCTGCTTTCAACTCCAACAGTCCTCACCAACCTCCCAGGTCTTTACAGGATGCCACTCATAGCTTGGATACCTGAGGAAGGCACCTTCAAATTATATCAAACCTAAAAAATCCTGAGTGCATAGCTTACTTCTGTTAAGAGTTCTCATCTTTACACCACACCAGCTGTTTGAATTCTTGTTTCCCTCATTTGACTGGTGGAGGCCAGAAAAGACAGACCAACAGTCTCAATGCAGCCTGCAGCTACAAGCATAATCAATATGCTGTCAGCAATTTATGATTTAATTAAGATATCATGGACATCACTGTGTCCCTGAAACATGAGGTTAGAATGGCTTATCCTTTATTATGAAATACCAGTAAAAAATATGAAAACCAGAACTAGAACCAAATAAAGTGGCCAGAGAAAAATGAGAGCTGGGGAGTTTCCTAATGATCTGATTCAGCTGACAGTTCACCATGCTTATGCTCAGTTGCTACACAAAGCTTTTATGGTATTTTGCAGTGTACGTTGAGGTATCATAATAAAACTTCTGCAAATGCATTTTTTTTCCACTTCACTTCTGTATTGACTAACACCGAATTCAATGAATGACAACCTGGTTTATCATGCAATCTTTTATCCCACTTCATTTTCAACCAGACAAATGTTTTTAGAGAAGACACTGTCAAATTTAAAAAACATAAAACTGGGGAGGATTATAGCCAAGCTTCACAGAAACTGAGTTCTGAAAACATCCCATCCAGCACACTCTAAGCATTTCTATCAAATTTCCTACCATTTAAAAAATATGCTAATCTCAAGCATTAATGTTACATCTTCAAATGGTGAGTGCATCTTAAAATAACCTTATCAACTGCTGAAACCTCATGTCTAGATACATTTTTGTCTTAGTAGCAGCTATGCTGATTCTCTTCTTGCTGATAACATCATATGACCAACATTATTCTTAAATAAACCTAGAAAGAAAAAGCTTACCCCTACCTTCTGTAGACACCAAACAAAAAACCTTTCAGCAAGTAAACCAGAACCAAATCAGTGAGCTAAATATTAAAAGACATTTCCTCGTACTTGACTGGCAACTTGACTGTTGTTGTGGACATCTACAATAAAATCAGCACACAGGTCACAACAGATGATGGAGCAAATGCAGCTGAACACTCAACTAATGCTTGAAGGTAACTGGTTCAAGGGCTGGTACTTTAGGTGTCATAAAAAACCAAAATACTGGCCACAGTGTCAGCATCTTGTTTCTTGAATCATCATCAGTAGATGAGTGGGGTTCTTGTAATTAACTCCTTTTTTTCCAGCTTATACTTTCTTACCAAATTAGTTCTTATTTTCTTAACCCATAATCCTTTAATGCTACTCAAAGGACATAATGTAATCAAAATGTAATTGATTAAAAGGGAAATACATCATAAATAGAAACCACAAAAAAGCATTATGCATCCATCAATGGGGAGAACAACGTCATCTGGTTTTGGATGCAAAACCATTAGGCATTACTGCCAATCTCCAACACAGATTATACTCCTAATGTCAAGGATATGATGATATCTTGAACATGTTTCTATGTATAATTTTAGCTTTTCCTCCCTCCCCCTGCTCTGTCCTTCACAGCCAAGGAATGCTGCATAGAATCACTTCTCTAGAACTTTACAGTTTGCAGTACATTTATCTAAAATATGAGGTTCTAGCAGTTTTGCCAAGTTAAACTCCTTTACATCAATTCAGTCTTTCAGATAGTAAAGTAGCCCAGCTAAATGAAGTATAAATTTATGGACTTTATACTTGATACTACAAATCATGAAAACTCTGCTTCTACTATTTTATGAAGTCTTTATTTAAAAGACAACTTAAGGTTTATAAAAACTCTGGCCTCTGTAAAACTGGCAGTCTAAGTCAGGGTCTGTCCCATGCTTCAGCTACATTTGAAAACTTACCAAAAAATAATAATTAAAAAAAAAGCCACTTATACTGCAGAAGGAAGCAGGGACTATTCACAGCCTTTAAAATTAACTGCAACTAATAAATCAACCTCCTTTTATGCTGGATGTAATGTAGTTCAATTATAACACCAAATTAAAGAAAGATTTTCAACAGAAAATATACCTCTATGCTCCTATGGAGAAATGCTGATAAGCCTTTAATTTCTGTACCTTGTGGCAGTTCTGACCTATGGAATTGTTGCAAACAGGCAAAGATTTCCAGGAACCAGAATTCCAGGAACCAGTCCAGCTTTGATAAGACAACAAGCTCTGCCACATTCAGGCATCAAGAGAAAACAAAAAAGGAGAGATACAAACTGCATCCAGACCAAAGAACTGCACAAGGGACACAAAAGACAGAATGGACACAAACAGGAGGCAAATTAGAGGCCACAGCTACTCCAAGATCAAAGAGTCAGGAGCAGGAATACCCTAACTACCTGTTTAAACATGCTTTTTAAATTAAACATCTCATTTTTGGATAATTAAATGCCTCATTTTTGGATACAAACTATTTGATTACATTTTTGAGTGATCTGTAATGTGTATGTGTACTCACATATACTCAAAAGGAGTTTTAAGAGATGCATGAAGTTATTAAAAATAAGCACTCCAAAAAGTAATAGTGTTCTCTTGTTCGTGCCAACTGGGCTCAATTAGCACAATTACTAGTACAAATCTTTCCTTTTAAATTGAACATTCATAATTGACTTGTATAGAATGAGGCTAAGCTACCTTTTTAAACTTTGAACTCCATCTTCCCATCACAAAAGTCTTCTGTCAAATTTTATCAATGCAAAAGGATAAACCTGCCTGTAAATTAAGGCAAGTTTAAGCTAAATTACAAGTCTGCCTTGTAAATCATTTAAAAAGAGAGCTTTTAAAACTGCATAAAATGCAAGGTTTTTATCTAGAACAATCCAATAAACTTTATTCAGCAAATGTGTTTTCCAATGAGATGATTGTATCAGGAGGTACAAGTCAATCATCCCTCTGGAGCATTTCATGACTCAGGAAAGACCATGGTTTGTATCCAACAAGCTTTTGGCACCATCAGTGGAGCTGACATGAAAACCCCACTGGGATTTCTTTTGAAATGGGGGAATCCACAGCTTCAAGGCAGGGCAGGGGTGTTTTCCATGAGTTATCCCTTAGTAAACTGTTAAATAATTTTAAACTATGTGGAAAACTGATTTTAGGAACATATTTGCAGGTGCTTCCATTCATAAAAGACTAATGCCAATAAAATCAGGGTGAATGGAAGAGTGTTGAACATTAAATTTAAAAATTAACACTAAATGCTAATGAATTTCCATGGAAATCCACTTGTGTATCACCAAGCAAAAAAACCACATATCACAAAGAATAATTTAAGAAACATCAGAAAACCAGGAATGAAACAAAAATTATTTATTCCCTCATTAGAAAAGAGAAGCAGAAAAACAAAGAAAATGAGACTCTCAGGTGCTGGGGAAGAGGCAGCTAAAGACCATGCAGATGTCACTGCTGTCACCTTGGTACACCAGTGCCTTTCAGGAACTGCTGTGAAGTTTCTTTCACCAACTATTTCAGGATACAGTCATGCTGGTGCTTACTGTACTCACAAAGAACATATAAAATAACCACTAATTTATGGTTAACACAGATAAAAGGAAGCAACTGATTAAAAAAATTCTTCATTGGATATTTGCAGCTCTGGAATGAACTTCCTTTTACTTTCCCCCATCAACATCTTGGACAGGGGGCAAAACTCATCTAATCATCTGACATTTTGAAAAGTTTTGCAGACTGACACACAAAAATTAAACAGGAAAGGATTTCTGTAAACTTTAAGATTACATTAACTAACATTTCAAAATTCTAGTAAAGGATTAGGTACCAAGGAAAGTTCAAACCAAGTTAGCATCCCTTTCAAAAACATCGCAATTTAATTTTATTTAGATACAGCTAAGAAATAAGGGAAGAAGGAAGAAAACATGGTCTGGAGGTATGATACACTGCTTTTAGAATTTTTTTTTTTAGGACAAGTTTCACATGAGACCAGAGAGGAGGCATCAAGGACATAAGTAGTGATGGGGCACTCACGTCCAAGAGAAGGAACAGTCCATAGTTTTAAACCCTTCTAAAACTTGCATACACGGAAGCACTAGAAACAAAGAAACTTCAATTTCCCTTCCTGAGTCATTACTGTGCTTAGTTATCACTTTTTTCCCCCTGACACAATGAGTTGAGCTTGCATTATCTGGCGCACAGACAGCAGCAAACCACACAGAAAGGGTACCAAGCCTCCCTTCAAAAAAATAATCAGCTTTGGATTGATGATAACCTGGAACAAAACGTTTCCCTGTTCCTGGGAAGACAACTTTACTTATGGAGGAGCCACTGTTAAGAGCAGTGCTTTGAGAATCAATTTTAAGACTCCCTGGTCTAGGGAAGGAATGTGATTTGGGTCTGGTGATGGACATCACTCCCTTGGCCAAGGAGTAATCAGGTGGCATTTCTTATTTTTGTCTGCAGTATCTAAGCACCTTTCAGACAGATTTGCAAAGGAAGCCAGGCTCACCTAATTGTGTCTGTCCATCTACCTGCTGGGCCCTCTGTAATTAAATACTTAATTCACCCAGCAAATTTCAGCCAAAAGCTGCCAGTAGTCTCAAGGAGAATTAAAAAAAATGGCACCAGATGAGAAGGCAGACACAAATTACAGGCTGTGCCCTGTGAAAGGCTCCAGTAGGACATCAGCACTAATCCCTTCCATGACACCTGCCAGTCTCCAGACACAGCCTGGTCAGCACACAGGCAGCTTGGACATGCACTGCACACGAATTTCTGGAGAAAAGCACCACTGTGCCTCCATCTCTCTGCAAAACAGGCTCCAGCTGATGACTCGTGCTGCCTGTGACCACAGGAGGCTTTTGCTTGCTCTGCATCTGCCTCCAGAAGAGCCCATTCAGTTTGAGGATCCTGCCTTGTCTTATGCACAAAATGCACACGAAACTGCTCAAATCTGCAAGAGGAAAGAAAATTAAGACAATCAGGACTTTAAGCAACCTGGTCTGGTGGAAGGTGTCCCTGCCCAGGGCAGAGGGGTTGGAATGAGATGATCATTAAGGTCCCTTCCAAGTCATTCTGTCATTCTCTGACCCTGAAAGTGTGGAGTGTACTTGAATTTCATCCATAAAGTACAAAGGGGTTTCAAGGTGCAAGAAATTTCAAGGTGCTGATGATTTTAGATGGGTTTCGAAGTACTGAGAAACCTACCTTCTCTGTAACTCCTAACTTTGGGTGTCTACATCCTTTTGCAGATCTGGACTGAAGCGTGTTGCTAGGCTGCCAACAACTGCCAGGCAACAAATCACAGCACACAGATTGAAGCCATGCTTACAATGCAATATAATGAGCATGTTTTATTGTTAAGAAATCAATAATCTGCATTGCCATAATAAAATGTAAAATGTGATTATGGTTTTCCCGGGGGTAGAAAAAATAAGAATGAAAAAAAACTGTAAATCATTCTTATTGCCTTTCCAAAGTAAAACTTACACATTCATTCTTCAATATGTTATAAAATCAAATTAATTTCCACTATTAATGAACAAAACCTCTCTAGTTGCACAACATGTAATTAAGAGTGATACTACTTCTTTCTGAGCTCCTTCTATTCATTGCCCTATCAAATTATTAAAACAAAGCAGTTACTATGGTAACTAATTCATTCTCTGCATTATTATATTGTTTCTAAACATCAGTGTCGACTCATTCTGACTTACATGCCCTAAATTCCAGTTTGAAATTCTAAACTTCTGTCTTGTTTGTCAGAAAAGCCCTTTACAATCTATGCATTCATGCAGATAAGGATAGTCAGAGCGCAGCTGCTTTTGTTTATTGCAAGAAAATGTAACTGCTACTAAATTATTTGGGTTTGATAAATTGATGATGCCTGCACGGAAGTGCAGGGCAGCACTTGGGGAACAAGCATGGGAGTCTGTGGAGCACTGCAGAAACGGGCAAACGTGACCATCTGCAGGTTAGCTAAACCAACAACAACAACCAAAAATGACTGGCAGATGTTGTGGAAATTAAGTAACACCTGCCTAAGTGGTATTTGATACCCAGGAAAAAGCCACATGCGTGTGACTGATGCAATCTTCAAGACAGAAAGGAACAGCAGGGAATAAGAAAAAGTGATAAAATTGTCTGAGAAAAAGTTTTCTTAGCACTTAATAAAACTATTTCTTCAAATGTGCACTCCACAAAAAGAGGCATTTATCGTGTATTTAATTAAAACTTATAATTATTCTTGATTACCTATTAGCAGGAGTCATAGTCTAATTGTATTTGAGTGTCATTATCTAGCACACAAGGAAACTTCCTGAAAAATACAGGTAGGATCAAAAGAATAAAGAGTCTTTACTCTTCATCTTTTGCTCTCCTACTGCCATTGCCTGTAATTTTTGTCCTGTTTTTTTGCTGTGTCGCCAGTTAATTGGCAGAATGAAAGGTTTGGAAATTCAGTGCATGGGAAGATACTTTGAAAAATAAGCATCAGGGGAAAGAGAAATATGAATAATTTTTAACAGCTAATTTCTGGCTTTAAAAAAATCCCAAATACATCTGCTCAAAGTCACAGGCAATTTAAATGTAGTTCTCATAGGGAAGGGCGGAAGAAGGAACCTTTTTATTTAAATATCTGAGCAGGGCCTCAAACCACTGCAGAGTTCTGGATCTCCAGTGGTACCAAAGGGTGTGTTTTCACCTGCAGCAAGCACCAGGTATTTTCACAATTAGCAAAGCCTTGTGTTTTAAAGGGATTCCAGGAGTATTACACCAGCCTGCTGCTATTTATATCCCAGAACGCCTCTGACTGTTTTCTGTCACAGGAAAAGAAGACGCAGAGGCAGCTTTTGTTTTTCTAACCTGCTACCTGACTTCAGAAGAGCTACAGGATAAAACACAGGTTTCTTAACTGCAAATGACCTGTCCATCAGACCACAAAGACTTCTCTAATGAGGAGGGACATCCCTTGCTAGATGCTCTCTCCCTGGCAATGCCTCCATGCAATTCCTCCTGTTTAAGGAGAAGCATCCTTCAAGTTCAGTACTGACCTCATGGAACGAGGACACAAGAATGGAGCAGCAGAAGCCTCCAGCACTAAAAGACTGTCTCCACTTTTATTTTCTTGTTTCCACTTGCATAATCACACTCCCATCCTGACTGCACTAAGGGAGGAAATAAAATAAAATCCTTTTTTGCATCTCAGACTGCACTTCCCTGAGGATGGGAACTGCCTCTGTGAAAGCTGAACATGACTGCTTTAATTAGATGACTACGTAAATTTTTCAGTGTGTTTACCTAGACACTTAATCTTTGTACAGTTCAGTTTTCCAGAGCACAGTGTAAAGCAACATCAGAGCATCTTCCCTGACCTCAGGCAAGTACATATTACCATCAAATACTTAAGACTTCTAAAGCTTTTAAAATTTTTACCAGGCACTCATCTGCACTGTATGAAAGCTGAATATCTAGTCTGAAAATATTTTTATTAATAGAAGAATAGGAAGAATAAATTCTCTGGAGATTATTCAGGAATTAGAGGACGAGGTGTGGTTATGTACTGGATTCTGACTCAAATATCTAATACTACAAATACAATTAATACAACCCCGTAAAACCAGTGCCATGCTATATTATTTTCTGTATTTAACACTGTCTTTGACACAAACATTAAGGTAAACTATTTTGACTTTACTACAGTGTCAGTAAGCAACCTTCTGGATAGATCACAGCTGAAAATAGCTGTTGTAACCAAGCAGTGTATTTTATTTCAATAGAGCAATCAAAATGTGACAACACAGATAAAATGCAGGATGCTGGACACCACAAAATTTCAGTTTTTCTTTACAACATTCATAACTTAAATCAGTGACATAAACATTTTAGCAAAACTTAAAAATCTCAGATTCTTTTCTCTGTGGATTTTTTTCCCCTCCAATTTTCTTACTGAAGTAATGCTTTTCATTAGCAGCTACTATCTAGTATCATTTACAGCAAAATGGATTTTTCCTCCTCCAATTTTCTTACTGAAGTAATGCTTTTCATTAACAGCTACTATTTAGTATCATTTAGAGCAAAATGGGCTCTAAGCCAATTCTCTTTTCATGCAACTTGCATTGTTACTGTAATACCTTGCAATGTTGCAGTACTTAAGTGGATGCAAATCCAAAGCCTGGCTAGGTGAAGACTCAGATGCAGGTTACTGCAGGAAGCTAAAAGAAAGCTAAAAAACACTTTGCACTGCAAATACTGATATTAAGGACAAAGCCAAAAACCAAACACAAGCCTGTGCATAAGCATTTCAACTATAATTCTAGTGAGATAAAGGATGCTTTTGCAGTAGGGTAAATATAATCCAAATATACAGATAATTTTCTTTTCGAAGGAGGCAAACAATCTTATTATGTTGAGATTCCTGGTAGCACCATTTATTATTTTATTATTTAAAAGTCAGGTGATCATAGTCCTTGGGACACCCTCAGCATTCTCTGAAGGCAACTTTTACCTAATTCTCTGTATTACATGGTCAAAAATCCTTTCAAAGTTTTTACAAGCAAAACACTGAAAAATAGTGTTGAACTGTTAAAACATGCTTGTATGCAAAAAAATGCACCAAAGTGTGCATTTTTATGTTAAAACAACTTGCATTTGAATGTAAGTTGGTTTACTTATAGAATATTATTCTATGGGTTATTCATAGAAAACTCTGCTTGCTTAAACAATTTCATTTGCTACACTTGAAAGGTTTGATGGCTGCTCCTGCAGAAAGATTTTGGTAGCTTCTACTATCTGATTCCTAATTTAATTTATACTGGATTGCCATGGAGAAAAGGAATTTACTCCAGTTCAAATCCTTATGTATTTGCCGAAGGCACTTAAGGTTAGAAAATCACATTTTTGCAAAGGTTAATTGGTACTTTATAAAGGAGCTACTTTGACTTAGGAAACAAATGATAAAATATTAGGGATCTTTTAGCTCCCTCTGCTGCCCTAATCCTTCACTAAGCCGCCTTCTGAAGTCTGTCAAAGACACCAAGCAACGAGGCAGCCCATTAATCCCTTTTTAAGAAACATTTGGCATATTAAGTATGCCCAGTACTAAGATCAGTACATAGGAAGAAAACTCTATAAAGCACTATTTGATTTACCACTGCCTGTACGTTTTATTAATTTCCTTTCTTTCTCCAGTATCTGTTGCAAGTGAGACAATGAAGAACACGTTCAAATTTGGATGCCAGTTAAGAAGAAAACTGGTAGCTCTTGTCCTCCAAAGAACTTGACATTTGCAATTCTCTCTTACATAAGAAAGAGCTAAGGGCACTCACTGCCTGGAAACATTTATTCCTCCTTCCTCTTATTTGCAGATCAACTTACATGGTACAGACCAACTTCAGTAAAAAACCCTTTTAGAAATTCAGGGAAAGCCCAGACCTTGCCAAAGTAGGCCATCTTCTGATTAATATGCAGAAAACTTAACTGCCTCATTCACAACTGCAAGGGGTCAAACCACAGTTTACACAAACTAGATTGGATCCATCAGTGGTCATGAAAAAACACTTGGCATTTGTATTTGGTATTTGTCAGTCTGGTACTTCTCACTCGTTAGGAAGTCAAGCTATGACATGCACAAAAAAAAACCCCAGCAAAGTGAATGCATTTTTCTTTTAATTAAGTCACTCTTTATTACAAGATTTCTTTATCAATTTGGGAAGACAACCAGATTCAATCTATATCTGGGTTTTTTCCCTGTGCATTCCTCCTGGAACCATCAACATACTCCACATCAACTATAAATTGAAGATTCATCTTATTAAATCTCAAGCAGAAAAAAGAAGCTCTAAAAACACAGATGTTTCCTTTTAGGGAAAGAAAGCCCAGGCCATATCCTTGAATAGAAACTATTCATTCATCATGCACTTTTAATGTCCTTCAAAGTGCATCACACTTGGGTATTTGCCAGTAATCAAACCTTCCCAAAGAAAGGCTGCCCTTCATAAATGCAAAGACGAGAGATTTTAACTCAAATTTTAGAAATTCATCCCATTAATATGCACTTTCTTTTCCAATTTATGATCCCAGCCAACTCTTCATTTCTTAGGTAATAAAGCATCACTGTTAAAATAGCTGAAATACATTCCAAGTTTTCTTCTTCTTCTTTTTAAAAAGATGAAGTAACACACATATAAAGAATAACATTCATACTAGTGCAGCGCAAAAAGGGGAAAAAAAAAGATTGTTTGAGGATTCTGAGGGCTAAGATGCTTTTTGCTTCACCAAAACCAGCAGGAAAGGAAAAAAACAACAACAACAAAAACAGCTGTCTGGGGACAGTGTCTTCACAGACTTGTACCTGGCACACAGTCTTTGCTGTATAAATATCACATGAGGTGCTCTGGGAAGAAATTCCTGGTTTCAAGCAATTACCCAATTGGGAAAGTCACTCTCAATTTTCCAGTTCCACTTCCAGCATTGTGCTGTACTTTAATCCCTAATACCTGTGCAAACAAGCAAGAAGAAATGAGAGAAGCCCCTTTCTTCCTCCACCATTGTTCCCTAAAGCTTGAAAACCCACCAAAAGCAGTGTATAGTAAATATATAGTCCTCAGGCAACCAAAGTAATGTATTTAAAAATAATTCCCAGTGTTCACCAAGCCTGTTCACAGACAATTCAGACAATCCCCCTGCATGCAGCCACCTTCTGTTCCTTCCTGCTCCATCTATTAGCATCCAGCAAATGCAACAGAGGTCAGACATCCCAAGGTAACTGCCAAGCAATGGTCAGTAAAACATACATGCATTTAATTAAAGATTTCTATAATATAAGCAAATAAACAGAATTGTTTACAGTTTGTCACAATATAAAGCACAATAATACCTTAATTAGAGATAACAACTTTTCAAAATGCCAAAAACATTTTGAATTTTTCAAATTACCCACAAAATGAACACATTTTATTTTTGCACTGTGACACTTCCAACTGTTCTGCCAAATGTATACTACTATAATTATGCTTTGCAATCACCAGCATCACCGGAGAGGGGGACAAAGAACAATATAATCAGTAACTAATTAATCTTTCACATGTCTTGATACCATTTATCTCCAAGGGAAGAATCCTAAATGTTATTTTACAAATTGTGAAGTGAGTTTAATATTAGCATCTCAGAGTGCCTCGAATCATGTCCTTGTGCCTAAGTATGATTCACAGCTACTGGTGGAAGTTAGAATTCAGAATTTAATACATGGCTTTTTTAAGGGACAGTCTTCAATGGCAGAACACTGAAAAGTGCACAAAGAATAGAACTGCAAACAGCTTCAGTATTAAAAGCAAATATTTAATTTCATATTTA
Source organism: Brachypodius melanocephalos (assembly GCA_013398615.1). Taxonomy (NCBI): domain Eukaryota; kingdom Metazoa; phylum Chordata; class Aves; order Passeriformes; family Pycnonotidae; genus Brachypodius; species Brachypodius melanocephalos. The sequence goes on from VZSR01003371.1 coordinate 4,593,775, forward strand.
AGAAATCATCAAAGGGAGTCATAGGTACCTTAGAGACAAAATCACTCAGCTACATTAAGCAACATTACGTTCAAGAATTCATTAAAAAATACACGGTTTAGTTATTGCAGCCTATTTTAAGTGAACTTCCAATAGAAATAAAGTACATCTTTAAAACTTTCTCTGAACTAAGGGAAAGTTCAAGAGAAGAAAGCAATGCACAAACTGATCAATAGAAAAGCTGACTAAGAAGATAAACCACCTCTAATAGCTCTACAGCTCATTACATTCCCTGAGCTTTGTAAAACATCACACATATTTCTAAAATATCAAATATTTAGGTTGTGTTATGAAAGGCACATATATCAGACAATGACTCTGCATAATGAATTTTTAAACCTGAACAGGACCATATGTAGAAAAAAATCCATTATAAAACAAACCAACTCCCCTAGGTTTTATCCCCTTTTACACTACTTAAAATCATCAGACAGGGAAACGTGTTTACAAGCTTCAAAGAACATTTGAACATATAGACACACAAAGAGCAGAACACAGTTCCAACACTTGGGAGCCAAACTGGGTTCCCACAGCTATAAAATTCCAAGCATGTTTCCATATCTGTTGTTTCACCCCCTCTCCTCCTGATCATCTTCTGCCTGGCCTTCCCAGTGCATTTTCCCAACCTGGCTATTTGGTAAATGGGATAAGGAAGCAGAAGGTGGCTAAAAACCCCCCTTTTCTTCCTACATTACTTTTCAAGAGGATCAATTCCCTTCCCTGCATGGCCACACAGATTTTACCATAGGATGAATGTAGTGAATTGTGCAGGGCAGGGAAAAACAAGGCAGACAAAAGGCGCTGATTAAACAGCATCACTGGATGAGAGCACGAAGCCTGGGGGAAGCCACTGCTATTTCAGTCACAGTGGCTGCTGCTCTGTCACCCCTGTCCCTGACATTGCTCCTTCCCACGTCATCACAGACTTCTTGCCCCTTAGGTTGTTCTGTTGCTCAATACAATAAGCCCATAAGGAGGCTGAGATTGCACTGAGTGGGCTGAGCTGCTCTAACTGCTGGCTGCCATCAAAAGGGACAGGTTTGTCATTCTTCTTCACAACTTGCTGATTCAGCTGACTAACACACAGCCAAAGGGAAAAAAAAAAGTTAATATACTCCATTTTTTATTGAAGAGTTGGATACAGAAACTCTAGGATGGGGAACTGAGACTGGGAGCAGAGAAGAGGAGCATGCACACTCCCAGATCAGTTCTAGCTGATCCACCTGCAGAGATGCACAGAAAGTGGGGCAGCCTTCTCGATTCCATCATCCTCTGCAGCCAATTCCCCATTTCTCTGAGCAGGGATCAGTCTCCATGAGCAGGTTCAACTGGCCACCTGGCCAGGCAGTCTAGGTGGGTCACAGTAACAGTTTGGACCTGGCAACAATGGGTGGGCTTGGCCAGTTTTAGAAGACTGACAAGATGATTATTGACCCAAACCAAATGTGGAGCTGCACACTTTGACACTCGGATGAAATGTCCCTTTCTCTGGCTAGGTTAGGCCAAACAGTCCCAGCAGCCCCACTGAGCTTTTCCATGCACTGCTCCTTCCATGCAACTGCTCTGTCAGCTGAACAGTGACCTGGACTGAGGAATTTACCTAAATGGAAAATACGCCAACAAAAGATTTTAGTACAAGTCAACTTCTCAAGGTAGTTCCTGCTGGTCCCACTCACATTGGCACAAAGAAAAGGATAAAAATCCACTACCAGGGACTCCTCACACAACACAGCTGCTGGGAAAGGGTCTCAAGACCGACATGTGGAGGAGGCAAAGGTTTCACCTCCAGTTCACATCATTAGACATGATGCAGAGACCATGTGCCCACCAGTCTGTACACTGTCAAAAAGAAATTAACTATTCTCTTGCCTTTTAGTGAGAAACTAACATTTTAATATAAAAATTCATTGAGTCCAGACCAGTCATGTATATTCTTAAAAACAGTACAACTTATTCCTTGACCTAAAAGCCCTTTTGGAGAGAATAGCAGGAATATACAATTGATCTTTTGTGACCTAAAGTAAAATGACAGACCCAAACGATTAAAACTCCTTTCACTAGAATTCACACTGTTTTTATTAATGCTCATTTAACCTTTGGAGGCCACCTGCAATTTTTGTTTCGTTTTCATCTGACTTTTCACTTCCTTTCAAGGATCAGATAGAAGCTGTTAAATCAATCTACATGAAGCAAGCCCGTAGAGAAAGAGAGAAAAACTCCTGAGAGCACCATGTGGTCATCTTGCCATTTTGCAATTGTTGTTTTATATAATCCCACAATCTTTTACAGTGTTTGGCTAGAATGCTGTAAAATGCTATGATAAAAGCCAACTCAACTGTAGAATAGGTCACAGACTAGTTTCATTTATTTGTCTAGATCTGTTTCCACCCAAAACCCAGCATTTGTGAACATTCAATATTATGTCAACAGGAACTACAACTCAGTGAAAAATACACAGAATGACCAATAGAAAATATCAGAATTCCACAAAACTAACATAGCTAACACTAGAAATTGAAATGTCCAACCTTCAAATATGCGATCCAGACGTTGCCGCTTCACTTTGTGTTTGTCCATTAGAGAGATAAAAGTGGAAGCTCAAAGAACGTCCCCACACAGCTTGGTGATGTTCTTCTCACACCAGCCACCAGGCAGAAATGCTCAGTCTTTAATAAGCTTATTTTTGCCTGTGAACAGAAAGATAAACTTTTAAAATACATCATTTTTTGCACCTTTGTCCAGATGATCCAGAGATGATCTGTATGCAATCTAAAGAATTTAAAAAACAAAACAAACCCCCCCCAAAAACCAAACCAAACAAACAAACAAACCCCACCCCCCCAAAAAAAAAAAACCAAAAAAACACACAAACAAACCAAAAAAACCCCACAAAGTTCTTAAATCATATTAGGTAAACTGGTATTTATTTCACAGCAAGCTGTCTTCTAAGCACAGAGATACAAAGCACATGGTACAACTCAGACCAACCAGTATGGAAATGTTCCAAGACAGCTGCTGTTCTCTGCCTTTTTGCTGTCAAACACTTTTCTGCCCTTCCACTGAACAAACCACAAACTAATGCAGGCACCAGTCCATATTCCTATAAATTGACAGAAATACGTTCACCTGAGATGAAATTGCAAAGCCACAAGTTTGCATCACAAAGTTCACAGTGAGAGAAAATACTCCTTTCACTCTTAAATTTCAGTCTCTTGATGATAACATAATCCAGAGTTTCAGCTTGGAAGTTGAAGGAAACCAAGTCAAGGGGCACAGACACAGGGAAACGCATCCCGGTGACAACAGAGAATGCCAACATCTCTATCAACCAAATGGCATTTGGAGCAGGTTTATGCATGACTAGGCAAAGCTTTTTGGCAGCAGATACAGCCAGGCACTTTTCAGATACTGTGGAGCTGGGCAAGGCAGCATAAGGGCATTGCAACAAGCAGGCTGCATTTTCAGCCAAACCACAGAGAATCGGGAAGGGGGGATGGGGAGAGAGGAGGAAAAATCCCTCAATGAGAACCTAATCATAGCAGTGGAATATAAAATGCTCATGAGCAAGTGGACATAGTAAAACTAGGGACACAGATGCTCTAAAAACTAATCAGAGCACCACTTTTATCCACCTTTCAATATCTGAATACATTTTGAGAATCAAACAGAGAGCACACGGTAGTACAAGCACTGTGCACACTAAAATGAGCCAAACAATCCACCTCTCTGTTTCTTTTTATTCCTGCCCAGCAACTTTCAACATCAGTGGATAGGATTAAATAGCCTTACAAGTGACTGAACCTAGAAATCTGCTTGTTTCTTTCTGGAGGCTGAACGGCACTAAAACCAAACATACACACACTTCATTAACATAATATCAAGATTCATGAACTCCAAGTGAAATTATAAAGAAAAATATTTTGAGTATCAAGAACTGCACATTTGCATTTAAACTAAGTATTTTTACCAGTACTGCCCTGCTCACTGCATTTGGACTTTTAATACAGTTCCTTCTTGTGTTTTTTGGGGTGTTTTTGTTTTTTTAATTTAAAATGGAGTTAATTTGTAACATTCATCATGCTTTTAACTCTTCACTTTCCCCCTTCCTCCTTATCCTCAAATTCAAGATGCTTCTGCTGTTTTGCATAGTGTCTGATTTCAGCTGAATACAACATCCCATCACGAAAGGGGGGAGAAAAATTGATGAGGAATGCAGAATCCCTTTTTAAAAACTTTTTAAAAAACAAAGACTCTTGCTATTTTAGAAATTCACTTCTACATTTCTCAGCATTGGTATTCTTCCAAAATACAATGTTCTTCAATATTGAATGTTGCTGTGTTATAAGACTGCACAAGTATTACATCAAATCTAACATGCATTTTATAATCTTAAAAACCAACTCTGTAAGTATAGAACTATATAACCACTATATAACCACTTATAACTATATGAGCCTTGGCTTAAGCCAACACCCCAAACCTGTGCACAGGATCAGCCTTAAACTAGTCTTTAATTTATTTGCTCATCATTTCTATTTTATAATCTACTTCTTTCAGTTACCATATAGAAAGATCTAAAGCATAAAAACTAAACCAGAATATAAGGAACACTCGAAACACTAGTCACGGCTTAAATTTGTATAGCTTATTTAATTTCTCATCTTGTAGAAACAGGATGGGAGCCTGCTGGCCTCCTTGTGCTGTTTTGTTTATTCATTCAGCAAAAGATTTTTCCACTGTAGTCACTCTGCATACAAAGCTGGATGACAGCTGTGAAGAACAGACCATCTGTAACTACTGACCTACCACTGAAAGTGTCACCAGATGTTTTCTATCTGCCTACAGTAGTTTCAAAGTGTACCATATAAATCAAGTAATTTTTCCCCTTCAAGCATTGTTTTAACATTATTTTATTGGTAGGAAGTTGTCATAAGTTTAAAAAAAAATTGAGCAAAAGATGAATTAACATGTTAACACCATTCGAAGTTGAACCCTCGTACAGTTTTATTACACATCATGTTCCAACAGAAAGAGCAGATGATGATATGGGAAGCACTTCCCAGCAAAACAAAAGCCTTGTAATTGTGGAAGTGCTAGTTACTGCAATTGCTAAACCACAACATGAATAATTGTATTTAAGAAATTCACTAAAAATACAAGCACAGTGCCTGGTGATCTAAAAACCTGATCACCAAATACCAAATAGTATTTAAGACCAGACTTCTGGTCTTAAATAAGATTGAGAATCCAAGTGATTTAAGAACATACAGTGCTTATTGTACGTGTCAAGTAGTACCTACAAAGTCATCAGTATCATCAATGCAAAGAACCCTTTTGAGCAGTAGACATTTTAGATTGAAATATACACTGCTAAAAAAAAAAAAAAAAAAACAAAAAAACAAAAAAAACCCACCAAAATTGGTGTTTTTCCTTCATTTGAGGAGATGATTCCAGTGTATTTTTAAAGATAATATGTCTCTGGTTATTGCTGGAGCATTTAGCTCTTTGTTAAGGAAGGAAAAGCTTTACCCTAAGACTTCAAGATAACAGGAAAAGTGATTCTCCAACTTATTTCCAGCAGAGAGAACAAATCCTACAGGCTAAAACAGAAATGATAAACAAGTAAGTCAACTTTGAATTCAGTTTTCAAAACAGATCATACTAGTAATTAATAAAGGATAAGCATTAGCTGTTTGCGAGAAGATTTGAAGAAAGGTCCATTCAAAACCCATGATTTCTCCAGAGAAAGAGGATGAAAAGGAAGCAAACTGAGATTTTTTTTTTTTAAGCGAGCAAAACAGTAGGCTAATTATACACACCCTATGTATGTGTGGGTTGTGACAAATTCCACAAGATCAGGGAAGGACTCCCCTCAAATCCAAAACATTGCAGCATGCAGTGCGGGACCATTTCCTTTACAACAGTCTAATGGGGAACTTTGGCATGGACCAGACTGTTTCAACCAGATTTGAACAGAAAAACTGCATCCCCTCAGGTCAGTCACCTCACTGTCAAAGAGATCCAGAGTACAAACTCTACTGAGCACAGACCTTCACCCACAAACTGCAGAAGGTTGATTTCTACCTTTGCTCCACTCTCGTTTGCAGGCAGAGATTTGTAGGCCACCCCAAATCATGGGGATGATGAAGCATAAGAAATCCAAAACAAAATTAAATTCACCAGAACAGATTGACAGGTCATTAGAGGATAAGGACATGAAGATCTGTGTTACCCTTGGGAATCAGAACCTTCACATAACTCAGCCCTTCTAGCTTACACTCTTTTGTCTGAAACGATAGTGAATGATTCAATTTTTTTTCCTTTCTACTAACAACTATCAAAAAGTATAATGTAGAGCTATCACAAGAAACACTCTAAGTTTACTTTCCAAATTCCAGTGCCATCAGTTTGGATGATCAAAAATTAGATAAATTTCCAAGACAAGCCAGACTAACGTTTTATTTCTCCTTCCTTCCCATCCAAACTGATAACATCTCTGTTTTCCATCACACCTCACAAGCCTTGAAGTGGCCATTCTGCACAACCCTGGAAGGAATTAGTAAATATAATGAAAGTGGTTTTCTTCATGTTAGAAATACTTTAATTTCCCTAAATAATTATACATTTTGTTTTGCCGTCACTGTTTGTTTCTGTTAGCAAACAGATCATTTAGTCCAACCCTGCTGCCATGGGCAGGGACAACTTCCACTAGACCAGGTTGCTCAAACCCCATCCAACATGGCCCTGAACACTTCCAATATGGAAGTTTCCACACTTCTCTAGGCAATTGTTCCAGTGTCTCATCACCCTCACTATTTTCTTCATAAAAAGTCTTTATCAAGTCAACCATACCTCAAAGTTATTACTAAGAAATGGAAATGTATCTAAATTTCAAAATATTTCTGTAGTACAAAACAAAGTATCTTGTGTTTGACAGAAGAGAGGATCTAACTATGTTGATGAAGAGACAAAAGCAAAGTGACATAAAAATGCTGAGAGAAATTTCTTTTATTTGAACATTAGCTTAAAGATGTATTTACTCAGTAAAGCAGTCAGCTTTCTGAGGCTATGGCAAGAAATGGGCTCTAACTCTGTGAAAAGGCAAAATAAAGTTTATGATATAAGAAAGAAACACTCTATTTTAAAAAGCTCTATAATTTGTAGCTGAATCTCTCTTATGTCAATAGCAGCAGCATCAGTTCTGTAAAAACCAGAAATTTTGGATCAGAGGGCTGGTGCTTCATAATGGAAGATTTAGATAATTAGGTAAAGATTACATCTCAAAATTATACAGTGTACTACACCTAAACATGGAATGTAACAAAGAGAAATATCCAATTTTTTTTCTTCCTATATTCCATTTTATAGTAGTATTATTTAACAGGACATATCCCTTGGTGTTATAAAACTTTCCAACTAAAGACATGGAGGAACCTCAAATAGGAGAATTAGTAAAAGAGGACAAAGACTTTCATTTGGGTATTTCTTCAAAATGCAGCAGGGACTGCTACAACACTGGAACATCCTCTTTGGAAGTTCTGCAGGAATTCTGAGCTTTTGCTCTTACATCCTTTCCTAAAGATCCTTGACTTACACTGAGAACTTCTGCAGTATGAAACTATCACTGTGCTCAAAAATATTCCTGCAAAGAATATTTAAGCTACACTTAAAAATAAGTATGGCATATTGAGCAGAACAAAAAGAGATTAATTGCCCGAGGAAAAAGTATATGTCAGCCTTTTTGTGCAAAAAATTGAAGTTATTCCATCTTGTCTTATGAAACATAATACTGAATTAAGGAGGAAATATATAATTATATTTGCCTGTCAGACAATTTATCTTGCCATTAAGGATGGCTAAGCCACTTTGCCTTACCATTAGATGTCAGTACAGTCTAAGAGAAACTGTACAGGGAGCTGCAAGAACAATAAATTAATGTAAAAATGAAGCCATTACAAAATCAGACACCAAAACACGTGTTAGCTATTCAGAAAAGGACTAAAACCCCAAACATTCTAATGACATTACCTAAATCTAAGATGAATCTGTCTCAAAAAGATGGAGGACTAGAAAAAACAGGCAGTAAGCATGGTCCAAAGCATGAAATAGCTTGCTGAAAAATTCCCCCAGTCTGAAGACAGTATGACTGAGTAGAATAGAAGACATATAAAATACACTCCATGTCTCAACTCAACATCTGGGGAGCACACAGTGTAATTGCAAGCCAGAATATTAAAAACAACAGGAAGCTTTGTCATGGAGTATGTAATTAAATTGTAACATCTGGTGCCACAGGTATGGCGGATGCCAAAACCTTAAGTGGTTCTTAAAAGGGATAAGACAAGTTTGTGGAAAACACATCAGTGGCCACTGATAATAACAGCCACAACACCAACCCAGGTCAGAAATCCATATGCTGGTAAATGCCAAAGGCAGGGAAAATGTCAGCACATGCTTTGTTCTCACAGTCAGCAATGACTGCACTGTGCTCCACTGACCAAATGTCTGTTTGGTTCAGCATCCAGCATTCGCCAAGAAATGGGGGTGCTACGATAAAAGAGCAAGAGCAGAACAAACAGGATACTTCCTTCAAGCACAAACCAGTGGCCACTTCTATAGCCAGAACATGGGAGAGATGGAGCTACAGCCCCTTCCCACACATGGGCACCCCTCAGATTCTTAGGAAATGCAGAGATAAACTACAAAATGGACTGATCCAGCCATGCAGAAAGTGAGGTTCACAGCTCACAGGGATGCACAAAGAACATCCTAAATTCAAAATAAAACTGAAGTTATTACTCATTAGTACTACTGACAAGTTAATCCTAACACACACTCAAAAGGTACTACTGGAATCATTAAACTGACCATCTCTCCAACGTAAAGCCTAAGAGACATCTAGAACATCATCATAACCAAAAAACTGCCAGTGCCATAGACTCCACTCTAGCACACAAAGCTCTTCCAGAAGTAGGCGTCCTTTATTCCTGACTGGTTTTCCTTGTCAGTTTGGCTTAAACTTCCAGTGATCAGATTTTTCTTGCAGCTTTTCCTGGCAGACAGAAGAACTCCCTCATGTTCTTTGCACAGGTACCTCTTAGGTATCACCAAGCCATCCCTTGGTCTACTTGCAGAAGAGACCAAGCTCCTTGAAACTCTCCTAGGAAGTCGTATTTCTAATCCTAAATTGTGCCAAACCTGTGCATCCTTAAATTCAAGAGCAAGTCACTAAAATACTGGTTAGTGAGTGCTAGAACAAGACAAAGCCTTGTAACTGCAGGAGCAGTTATAGCAATAACCAAAGCAGAAGAATATTTACCACTCTGTCACAGTCCTTGAATACAGTCAGGGACCACATCTGAGATAAAAAGACCTTGCACTCACTTCAGCAGTTTTGTCATCACCGGTGCAAAGCCAGTTCTGGGTTCTCTGCCCCAGCATTACAGCCAACAGTCTCCCCTTCTGTATTTATGACTCAAAATTTGAATACAATTTCACAGAATCATCCAAGTTGGAAGGGAACTTCAGTATCATCAGCATTTTTTTCTCTATTTATGAGTGAAGGTGTTTTTTCCTATTGATAAAAATGTTCAAAATAAGGCCAAGAACACTCTTTGTCAGCACACCACTAAAACCAAGGCTTATGGGCTTTTGACATATTGTCCACTATTTTTTAATACTGTGAATTCCCTTTTGGACTATTCTTTCTTTTTAATTACTTTAGCACCAAATAAAATGCCTTCCAAAATTTAATGCAATAATTTGATAATCATAAGCCCCTATGTTTATGGTACAGGGCTGTAAAATGGCCTTTTTGACGGGAATATGGTGAAAACAGTAGAAGAGGTTGTGGTAGTAATTCTATCATTACAAGCTTTTTGAGATATTTGTCTTCACCATAAAGGTTTTTTTCCCAGAGCTTTTTTCTCCCCCTTAGCAGCGTTCTCTCTCAATTATATATCTGTCCACAAGCCAAAAATTACTCACTGCTGAAAATGAATTACTGCAGATGTGTATGACCACAGACAGATGGGAAGCATCTCAGCTATCTCAGATTTCTAGGTCATGAATAAAACTTCATTGAAGAACTCAAGCTATTAGAAAATTATTAAAAGGTAGCAACCTAAGACGTGCATTTTTAAGTAAAACTGAACTGATTTATTTAGTGTCAGAAAACACTCCTTGAGCAATATTGCAACTATGAATTCTCCTCATCAAACAGTATCTCTAAAAACTTCCATTTCAAGTATTCGACACAAGCTTCTTCAGGAAGACCAGCATTGTAACAATCCTCAGTCTTAGTCATGAACAGATTTAAAGGAAGGAAAAGGAAGAAGCTGGTGTGGTCTAAGATCATGAACCTGGTTCATTCACATGTTGAATTCCTGCCTTTGCCTCTTACTCTCCTGACCTGAGGAATTGAACCTGATAAATTCATCCTTCACTTCACCCACAGCTGCTCTGGTTTGTAAAGCAACACAGATCCAGAGCCCAGTGCCCAGAGATGCTGCCACAACTACTGCTTTACAAAGAACTTTGGAACTTCCAAACAAAAACCATCCAGAAATGTCAAATAAGTCAGTTGCTAAATCAGTGTTAATCACTTCTGCATTTTCCAGGGTCTGAAAAGAAAGAAAATTACAAAATTACAAAAGATGAATCTTCATTCAGGTTTTGTTTGTTTTTTTTTTTTTTTTTTCTGAACAGGCAGAAGAACTGGAAGCCTTCCTCCTTTTTGCAGATTTGGATAAAAGAGACAGCAACTTTGTAAATGAATGAAACACCATCTCAGGGAGTTTGAGAGACAACAGCAGTGAAACTGAACTGCCTCTAATTCAAAACAGGAGATTATCATTATTTGAATCAGAAACTCAAATGAATAATATGTATTTAATATTTTCATGCACCTGAGAAAGCATAACAGGATGCAAAGTATTAGTCAGCGCTCATGACAATAAAAACGCTAATGCCTTGGTTAATGAATTCTCTAAGAAAGGAAACAATTACTGGAGCATTTCATGAATCTCTGTTGCTAGAAAGGATTCAAACCACCAAGGAGAAAAGATTACTTTTAATCTTTTATTGATTTATTGATCCTTTTTTTCTGTCTCAAAGAAAGACACAAACCCACATCAAAATGCCAGGCACATTGACTATGTGCCTACTCCACATGTGAAACTGGTTCATCTGTCACAGATCTGCTATTAGAAGTAGCCCATGGATGTCCAGAAACCTGTGCTTTACAGCTTAAAACTCCTGGTTAAAAAAAACATATGCTTGTGCAGGGGGAAAAGAAAGAATGGAGAAAAAAGAAAGCTCTATTCTAAAAGTAAATAAAAATTCACATCTAAAGACATTTAGGTTAGAAATTTAGTTACGGCTAATTAAGTTTAGACAAAGAACTGTGGGGCTGGTGTTTTCTTCTCTACACCAAAAAGCCTCATGTTGGATACTACAAGTCCAAAGGAAGTCTCTAAGCTGATGAGAGGCTTGGAGCAGTTCTGCTATGGAGACAGGCTGAGAGACCTGGGGGTCTCCTGCTGGACAGGAGAAGGCTCCAGGGAGACCTTGGAGCACCTTCCAGTGACTAAAGGAGCTTCAAGAAATCTGGAGAGAGACTTTGATAAGGACATGGAGTGACAGTAAAGGGGGGTTTGAAGTTTGGCTTCAAACTGGCAGAAGGCAGAGTTACATTGGATATAGGGAAGAAATTCTTTACTTTGAGGGTAGTGAGACTTTGGAATAGGTTGCCCAGAGAAGCTGTGGATGCCCCATCCCTGGAAATGTCCAAGGCCAGATCGGACAGGCCTTGGATCAACCTGGGATACTGGAAGGTGTCCCTGCCCGTGGGATAGAACCGGCTTATCTTTAAGGACCATCCCAACTCCAAGCAATTTATGATTCTACAGATATGTGCATCCTTGCTGCTGTAAAAAAGAACATCAAGTTCTGGGAAAACATTTTTGAGATTGTATACTTTACTTTCCACTCGAAAAGGAAAGTGAGTAATATTTAAGTGTTATGATTGTGCATTATTTCTTATAAATTACTTTTATACCTAGAAAATATTTTAGTGAAATAACTTTTTACAGATAAGGCAAATATGATTTTTGGTCACATTTTTCCTTTGCCCATATTACTGCCCTGTGGCAGCAACATACCAACTCAGCAGGATCAGTATTACAACATCACAAACCTTAGAATATTTTTTTCCTATGAAAAGCTAACATTGCATCTTTTTGAGATGTCAAGATGTGCAGTACTGCAGCACTGGATTGGATACACCTGACATCCTTCACTTAAGGCATCTCTAAGCCAAGTAGGTATAAATTAATTTTGTAATATTTTGTGTTAATAAAAATACTCATTACAGATTTTAAGAAAGGAAGCTTAACTGTTTCATCCATTAACTACAGCACATATAATTTTTGCTCAGTTACTAGAAGAAGAAAGAAAAAAGCAAGAAGGAAAAAACTAATCACTTTGCATGATTAGACTTCCAGAGACTGTTTCCAGTTATGGTATGGTTGAAAAAAGAAAATACCAAGGATAAAGCTTTGCTACTATAGCTCCTACTCTTCAGACTATACCAATTCATTCTAGTCTGAATAAAAGATAACTTGGACTGGGTATTTATCTATTGCTTGCTCAGGTGTCCAGGTAAAACTAAATTTTTCAGTAGTACCTAAATTAAAAATGCATTTTAAAAAAATTATACATTGTCATATATAAATTACATGTATTTGAGGTTGTTTTGTTGGGTTTTTTTAATACATTACAAATGCTAGACAATTTCTTTCTCCCACTTTAATGAGGGGACAATTTCTATCATGTAAACATGCTAAAATAGTAAAGATCAAGTGGATTTACTTTGCATTTTCCATAAATCAATATTTAAAATATTATAAATTATGCAATTTTTACATGATCATTGATACCATTTTAGCAATAGCATGTCTCCCTTTCTTTGACATTTCTGAAATGCACTTCTATTGATATCCAGTACATAAATCCTCTGAAGTTTGTGGAGTCAAAAGACTTAAGTTTCTTTATGATAGGTATAACAACATTAAAAAGGATTTTTCCAGTGTACCACTAGATATTGTAAAAATGTCTTTTCTCCTTGCTAAGCCAAAAAGACAATATAAGACAAGAGACCAAACAAGTGAAAAGTTTCATTTACACCCTTTATGCTTTAATTTAAACCATCTTTGTCAAGCTTTGCACCTTTACCCACAGTCCCATCAGCCACAGAATGGTCTGGTTTGGAAGGGACCTTTAAGAACATTTAGTCCAACCCCTGCCCCTCCATGATGGTCAAGGACACCTTGGACTACACGGGGTCACTCAAAGCCTCACCCAACACTTCCAGTGATGAAGCATCCCTGGATGCACAACCACATCAAGATATTGTATTTTATAGATCCAGAACAGTTTGCAAGTGCTACAAATTGTTGCTATAAAAACCCCGACTGTTAGAATATCTGTTTGTCGAAGCAGAAGATACTACTGAATTCTACAAAAATACCTACAAGTTTAATTCCCAGTTTACTTCCCACTGTGGTTCCCTCATCCTGGAAACAGCTATCCAGCCTCAAAGGCATCCCTGACCATCTTCCCACAACCAACTTTCATACTCAGCTAGAGAAATTGTTTAATTAGCAATTCTTTCCCCCACACTTTGGTGTCAATCTCCATCTCCTGACATGACATTTCATTAAGAAATTTCCAGCCAACTACACTCCCATCTCAGTCACAGTAATACAGTGCACTTTCACACCTTGCTAAATTCTATACACAACCTTGGCCGCAATTACAGGGATTGCTTATGTAGAAGATTAATGTTAGTGGCTGGGATATTGAATCCTTTAACACAATTGAATGTGGGGAAACAAAGAATTAAAAGTACAATTAGTCTCATGCATCTGAAACTGGCTGACAGCTGGGTTTGGTATGATGTAATGTATTGTAATTGACACTACTCATTTTCCAAACTGATTTTGTTTTGTCTATACTCATCATTTAAGCTCAGTAGAAAGGCAGAGGAGAGAATTACAGTCCCTGCAGGCTGCTTAGCTGAAGGTCTGCAAAATTTGCTTTCAGATACACAGTTTTTGAACTAGATTTCCCCCTCTTCTGTTGACACAGTGTTGAGATGTCACTTTCTAGAGAAAGGACCTTAAAAACCTGCGACCTGTGTTTTTCATCTCTGCATTCAAAAGATACCTTTAAGAGCTCTCAAACATCACAGAGCAGGAGCTTGCTCAGTTTTTGAGACCCATTTCAATGCAAAACTACTTGGTCTTTCTGGTGAAGCAATTCTGAAGTTTGCAGAGCAGGACAAATAGGCACTGAAATCATTAAGCAGGTGTGAGAAATCTTGGAAAGCTTCTCCATGCTCATGTCAGAATGCAAGATCCCTGCATGACATACACCAATAACCTGGTAGTATAAGTCAGTTCAAATGCATGAAACCTTTGTTTTATTCCAGAAGGGTTTTAGTGCAACTACATTCATTACAGCATCTCAATATCTTTCTGAGATATAACTGATGTAACTATAAATTACCACAGTTTATACTCTCTCTCATGTCTGGGAAGAGAACTCTCTGTGCAGCTAGATATTTTTAGTTTCCTTATTTGAACATATATGCTGGTTTGTATCTGTTACAGAAGAAAGCTCAAGCAAATGCATTTGGCAGCTGGTCTGGAAAGTGAAAAGACCATAATAGTCCTTAATGGAAATTAATTTCAGTCCTACACTAGGAAATAAAATTTCCAACCCACATTAACTTGAAGGTTAGCTCTTCTTGATTATTTAGAATGCTTCTGTTACTGAAGAGGGGAGATTTAATCAAGAAGTTTTACACTGTTGTAAGTTCATAACATCTTGAAAATAAGGCCAAAACTGTGAATGTAAACATCCCTTCAAAATCTAAGTAGAAACTTCAAAAATTTTGTAAAAAGACTGGAAGTTAGACGTGGACAAAGTCATTTGCATGCCTCAAGAATTGTATTCCTTAATTTCAGAAGAAAGCTGGAGGTGTGAGACAAGAGAAGTCACATTATGTGCAGCACCCAGGCCACCACTTCACATCCTCAAACCTCTTACCCTCTTATCAGGCAGATAACTATAAATGAAGAATTACTTCTTGGGGGACTCTTCTAGAGATGTGCTGGTGTCAGACTGTGTCAGTATATACTGAATATGCTTCTTTAAGAAACCCTTGAACCATTTGACTCTATTGATCTCCTGTCAGAGAGAAGAATGACATTTCTTGCCTATGAGAATGTCACACTGTCACCAAGAACGAGAAGAGACATCCACTCGCCACCCATCAGTGAGTCCCTCAGCAGTGGCCTATGCTGCTTTCCATGGCACACTGTGCCACAGTGTTGACTTTTAAAAAGGTCTAGATAAAAATTTACATAAAGTAGATCAACTTCCCATTGATTTCTGGTATACTATGAGCTCTTCCAGTAATGTCAAATGAATTATATTTGGCTAGAATCAGAGTACCTGGAGAAAAACAGTTTTGCAGTCTTGCACCCAGGACGAAAAACAGAAGTCTTCCAGGCAAACCTCACTGTGCTACTTTTAATTATCAGTAGTCCAAGTTGTTCATAACTCTTCCACTGGCCGACTACTTCAAAAGTACCACTCACAAGGTGTTCATCAGAAGATCTGCAGCAATCATTGTACAAAAATGTTCTCAGCACTTTCATAGCTGAGAAACCTTAGTATTTTGTGTTTTCCTTACTTTTGGAGCATCACAATGCCTGCTGTCCTGTCTTCTTTGCACTGCAGCTTCCTCACCTCCTCCTCAAGATGACTCCTGAACTCTGCATGGAATTGCTTATTCCTCCTTCATCCTTCATAGGTGTTAGCTACACTGTGAGGAAAGGAAAGCTCCTAAATCCAGCAGACTGCCTGGGTTATCCCCTCAGTTACATAAGAACTGAGTGAAACTTGGGCTCTCTTTTTGAATATGGGAGCCTGTAGGGAAGGGACTCAGGACCAATTGCCTCTTATCCTTTTCTTCCACAGCATTAGCATCCCCACCAAAATACTGTTTCACAGCTTAATATTAGACCCTGAATACCCAGCTGATACTGTCCTGTCTTCAGAAAACAAAGGAGACAAAACCAAAAAAATCCACTTTTCTAAATAGCAAATTCAAAACAAACTTCAGAAGAGACAATCCTGGTGTTCTTTATAAAACAAATGCTAGGAGATGCTTGTTTTACTAAGAAACAAAATGTTTTCCTGCACAGTCTGAAGAGACGTTGTAGCAACTTTACCAAACCATATCTGGAGTATGGTTAGAACTGCAGCAATACCAAAAAAATCCTGTTAGAGATGCTCTGACTCTAAAAGTAGGCAAGTAGACAACAAAAAAAGGTCTTTGTTTAAAAAAAATTCTTAAAACAAGTAGACTTAAAGAAAAAGCAAACAGTGATCTACAACACAACTATAGTATTTTCATATGTAGAGAACCAAAAATGCAAACTACAACCTAAGTGCTCTCATTATAAACACCATAACTTTTATGTTTCAATTTATTGTACATAAATGAATTTTAAACCAGGTAAAATATAATAATTATGGAATCTGCATATCTGCATCTACCAAAACATGAGAACTAGGGCTCAAATAATACTCATCTTGCTTTGGTTGCTGGTATTGTTTTTTCAGAAGTAGTTCAAAGACTGCCTCCAGAATATAAAGACCCTGCAACCTTTTCTTGAATGTTTGAATAACAGCTCTCCCTACACATAATTAGATTTGAAAACATAAAAGTATTTTGCTTGAATAAATAACATCAGAAGTTTCCAAGATGAGTATATTTGCCATTATAGCAAAAGAAATTTAAAAATTGTTCCCTGAAAAATCAAGTCTTAAAATAGACCAAAGTACAACATGTGCCTTTGTTTTATCTGAGTGTTGCATATCTGGACTGAGATTGTTAGCTTCTCTGTGTCAAGATCTAGATGAAAATTATCCGCATAAAGGGAGTAAAATGTCAAATTCTGAATATCTGACAATTCTACAACAGATGGCCATAAATATTAGTGATTCAGTTGTTGCTGGCATTGGGTCAGTTCTTTACTTGTTAATTAAGGACCTGAATTTTGAACCATTATTTTGCTATAAAATGCCCATTGGGCAAAAAAAAAAATTAGAAAATGTATGACTAAGATTTTAGAATGCTTGTTGTCTGTTTGTGCAAAAATTTCCATTCTGGCTGATTAATAAAATTCCAGGTTGGGAAAAAACCTCCTCTCCCAGTTGTTTTAATAAGACCCAGATCTTGCTTTTAGTAAATACTGGCAGTATGCAGGTGCAGAAATGCTCAACCCCATCCATCTCACCTCACATGAGGATATATTTTTATAGTTTAAGATGCTCAGATAGCAAATGTTCAACCTCTTCTTCCAGAAGGCACAGTCTGGCTTTGGAAAGCAAGTCACAGGAGGGGTGACAGGAGGCTGTTACTTTTGGTCTGCAAAGGAATATCCAGAGTCAGTCCTCCTCCACCACAAACTGGAGCTTGCCAGGAATTCACTCATCATTTGTATCACAAAGCTGAGTTTGTCCTTCTCCTTTAGACACAACTTGCCTCTGCCTGTGTGTCACTGCTCAATCTCCCTATCTCCTCTTCGCTCTTGCAGCTGAAAACAAAACATTCAATCTTGGCTAAGTTTCAAGTCCACCACAAATTTCCCCAAGATGCTCAGGATAGCTTTAGCACCCCGAGAAATGCCCCTGTCACGCTCGCCCTCATCCTGCCTTGGGAATGGTCCCAACAAGGGGGTGAAGGAGTGCCATGCCACTTCTTAAACCAGCTACACACAAAGAGATTCTTGAACTGGAATCAACTGAAGAAAAGTGAAATGCCTGAAAGAGATAAAATTCAATAGTGCTCATTACGTTCAAGATCATCCTAAATTATATTGAAGTTATCCCCTAACTGAGGAAAACCAAACAGCAAGTAATAGCCACACAACAACAATGACAAGAACCTCTCTCCTTGGTATTTTCTTTGCATTGGCATGTCCTCTGTGTGGAAATACATTCCCTCAAATCACTTCCTCTAAGCCAGTCTACATCTACATTGGTGATGAAACCCTTGCCAGCAGTTACCACTGGGAGCAATTCCCCAATGAACTTGAAAATAAAGCTTCTTCCCTCCTGAAGCATCAGTTTGTTATCTGCCGCTTTGGAATCTATATGCAAGAGCACATAAGGGTTGGCAATTATACAGTTGGGTATTTATAAACTCTGAGAATATTACCATATGTTAGAAAGCAAAAGCGATATACCACTAAATAAACTTTCCCTTTCCATTAGATGTACATTCCCTGAAAGAAATGCAATTAGGCAGTAATCAGCCTTGACAATACATATTTAAATGTAAGATAAAATTACTTTTTTAATAGAAAGAAATGAAATTTTGCATGAGTATGCAATTTTCAAGTATTTCTATGCAATGACAGTAGCCAGAAGATGCATTTGAAGCAAATGGAAATTTTAAGCTTAGAAATCTAACTTCTATAATTTCTTGACTTTACAACTACCCAAACACTGCTCTGAAATACCATGGAACACTGATTTGCTTTTAAATAGGAGTGATATCTTTGACTTCTGTATAAGGCAAACATAGCAACTTGAGACCTTTTAAACTAAGCCCTGACAGGTATTTCACTTCATTTATAAGCTACACTTACAAAAATGTTTTATTTAAATGGCCAGTAAGTACAAAAATCACCTTTTAAGAATGCACTCATTTTGAAAGAAATCCTTCTTGACACATTTCATTTTGGTTTCCATCCATGTAGAAGCAGTTATCCAATGTTTGCCATAAGCTGTGGATGCAGTTGGGGAAGTTACATCGGTCAGATTTGGCAGTGGATAAAATTGCTGTTCCTTTGCTTTTTGCTTGAAGTTAGACGGTCCTTTCTAACTGGCTCTGCTTGCCCCAGAGGGCACAGCCGGAGAAGTGCACAGCACAACAGGCTCAGAAAGCAGCAAAGCATCTGCCACTGTTCCCAAAGTGAATCACTTGACCCATTCTAATTCTTAATTCTCTACTGCTTATTAAAAGTAGCAAATTTGACAATGCTGAAAAAAAAACAACCCACCCCAGAAAATTAAGAATCATTAAAACATCTTACAAGTCTGAGAACAAATGACCACCTATGGATAAATTTTTATGAGCAAATTTTTATCACAGGGGGTGGGATTTTTTTACTGCAGATCCCAAGGACTGAAAGAACAATGCCATAAATTAATAATAGTGAGTCTATAAAGGTTGAATTGATACTGACATCTTGGATATTATTACAGTAAATGACAGATTAATGGACAAAGGCACGAGATCCCAAAAGTCACCCTAGATATTTAATTACTAGGAAGTAACCAATATTCATATTAATTAGCACAGTTAAAAATCCCATCGAGCAGCAAATGATTTCAAAGGAAATTTTGGCTATAACAATTAGAAGTTAAGTAGTAACTTAGGCCAATGCCAGCACAGAATAAATGATTTAATGATCCCCATAGAAAGTTTTATTTTACTGAGATCAATATCTGACCCCTATTATACACTAAAAGCCATGCCTAAAACCAATTATAAGAACCATTGTTGGTACTCTCAATTACGAAGAAATTTCTTTCTCGATTGTTATTCCATCAAAATTAAAGACATAGTATGGAACTCAATGCATCTTTCTGGCATCTCAAGAGCAATAGGAGCTACTGATACTTAAACATTTTATTAAAAAAAACCCTGCAAATCTTCAGTACTGAACTTCCTGGATTATTAAAAAAGCAAAGCATTTCGCACCAATATATATTTCTAAATGCAACATATTGTTATAATTTCTAAGTGAATCATGGGATGGGTTTGAAAAGGACCTTAAAGATCATCTCATTCCAACCCTCTACCATGGGCATGGAGATGTTCTACCAGACTAACCTGTGCCAGTGCCTCACCACCCTCACAGTACAGAATTTCTTCCTAATATCTAACCTAAATTTCCCTGCTTTCTTGTTCTATCCTTGTTCTATTATTCCTTGTTCTATCACTACAGTTCCTGATCAATGAACATCAATAGCAAGACTGATTTATCACTGCATAGGAAAACCAAAAAAGTTGTGAACTTCAGATTTTACATTATCAAAAGTATATTTTAAAAGTATAATCCCTTTCAAACCTGACTTTCATCAAATGCAACAAGCACCCCATGCAAAATAAAGGGGTTTGTGATGAAATGAACCTTTTTAAACTAAAGGTGTATATTGAGTCTCTACCATTACAAAAAAAGGAAAAATTCTTCACTTAAAGTATAGTCAAGTGCTGGGGCAGGCTGTGCCCAGGGGAGAGATGGAATCACCATCCCTGGAAGCATTCAAGAGACATGTGGCTGTGGCACCTGGGGACATTAATGGTGAACACAGCTGTGCTGGGTTAATGGTTGGACTCAATGATCTTAGAGGTCTTTTACAACCTTAATGATTCTATGATTTTTAGAGGTAATACTTTTTATACTTACAAAATCTGTATATCCTCTTTAAATCCTACTCAGCAATAAAACATTTGTATTCCAGTTTTGCACACTGTCTTTGCTCAGATCACATCTTGCTTGTGCACAAATTCTGCTTGTGAATGATAGCAGGTAGCAACAAGGATAATTGTCACATATCAATCAAACATCAAGTAAAAAGGCAGTTAAACTGACAAAACAAGACCTGAATGATGGAATACTCAATTAAAAATCAAGAGCTAATGGAAATAAGATTTTTGACTAACTTGACTTCCCTTACATTTCTCATGGTCTAAAAGCAGGCTGTTAGTGCATTAGTCTAAAATAATCTAGTTTTGTATTTATTTTATATATATCTGTACATAACAGTCTAGATCTTCAAGTATCTTCATTAAAAACTTCCTACTGTGCTAATGCAATAGGCACTTTAAAAAACTTACTGGCTATTTAGATCCAGAGTAATTCTAATTTTATGTTAGACCAGTTTACTCATATGTTCATTCAAACATATTCATGTTTCTAGAGTTATACCTGCTACTCATGAGAGACAAGACAGAAAAAAAATCTAAAAACAAAAGCAAATAACAAATACCTGCTTTTCAAGTCTGTATTCAATTTGCACTACTTACACTATTGTTTTCCTTCAGTGAGCAATTCCCTTAAAAGCTTTTTTTTTTTTTAAACAAAGTTTGTTTCCAGGAAAAGAAATATAGCTTCCAGAAATTATTTGAGGAACAACTATTAATCTCTTTAGTACTGGAAAGTGTAGTTATAAACTAGACATTAACCTGAAAATATGCTGGACAATCATTACGGAAATAAGTGAGCAGTTGAGGTAGCAGATCCCTTAATAGAATGATGTAAATAATGAATACAGAATTAATGGAAAAGTTCTCCAGTTTCATTGCAAAATTGAAATTTAAACCAAAGGCTAACTTATAATGAATTTTGGAAAAAGACTTTCCTACAGCAAGATCATTAATTGCTTTCAAGTTTTTTAAATAGAAAAAAGAATAAAACCTCCATATAAAACATAACTGTAAAAACCCTATGTTATCAAAAGAAATGTACAGTAATTCATCTAGACAGTTCTCACTCTAATGCCACTTTATGATTACTGAGGTTAAAAATGGGATCATGGAATAAAGAAGATTAATTTCTCAGAAGTTTTTACAGCTGAAAGTGGACACTAAAGATTAACTACAAAGACAAGAAATCTAGGCCCTACAAGGATGATAAAATTAGACCATCTGTATTACATCAAGTATTACTTTATACATTATTCTTGGCTTTTCATCAAACTCTGACCCTTATAAACATCCTTTTTGTTTAAAGCTTTAAAGACTACAGCTGTTCTTATTACTGGTTTTGGAAATCACTGCTCAAAACCTTTAAAATGGAACATATCTGAAAAGACTCAGCAAAACTGATATTTACCAAAAAAAAGCTTATAACTAAAGTAAACTTTCAACATTCTGAAGATGAAAATAGCAAGAACAAATAATCAGGATAAACACAACTAGCTTAAGAAAACTTCAGGAAGAAACTATGAAATATGGAAAAATGATTTAAAGATTATATATTGGGTATTAGTGAATATTGAAATATAAGGCACAGGAGATTTTTCTCCTCTGAAAGTAAAAAGAAGGATCTGTATACTGGATTTAAATTTATCATACCTGCTGCTTACTCTGAAAGCTAAATTAGAATGAATCACTCACAATTCCAATATAACTTGGAATAACCAGTTATAAAATTACAGTAAGAAAATGTTGGCATTCATTTAATTCATCTATTCCAACCCTTTTACTGAAGTAGGAGAACAAAGTTATACAAATGCATATGTTCTACAAACAGCAATAAAAAATAGACTGTATAGATTCTAAATAAGCACATGTATCAGAAAATAGAATGGATTTTCTATAGCTACAAACCAGTAGCCTCCCAACCACCACACATTTTATGTTTTAATTCTCCAATATATATAATGACAAATGTACGAGAGAGGATCTCTCATGGTTTTAAGACCTAAAATAAGCTTAGCAATCAATTTCTATCTGGAGCAATCTTGCTGCAGTCCTTACAATAAAAATTATAGCAAACAGAATCAGAAGCAGAGCAGCTCCATTGCTCTGAGGTTGCACCTGAGATAACCAGGGAGGAAATGTAAGAATTAATAAGCAGATTAATCAAGGCAAAATGGGCTCAAAACCTTGCTCTGTGACACGTTGTTATCATTCCCACAAAAGAGAACCAAGTTTTTAGCTCCTGAACCATTGCCCATCAGTTGCTACAGGTAGACCCAAAGGTCTGCTGGCCAACCAGAGGCTGCAGGACTCCAGTGCACAGCCCAGAATAATGTAATTTTATACAACCATAGCTGGCTTAGGCAATGTCTAGAGCTACACCCTCAGCATTCTGGCAGCTGCAGGGAAAACTCAGGAAAGCCATCCAAGCAATTTGCTTTTATGTCATAAAATAACCTATGGAGTTTGGTGCACCCAAAGTGAACTATTACTTCAGGTCCAATCTGTCTTCCCAAGAGGCATGAAAAACTTCCGGAATTCTTCATTTCTGACTTTTATTTGATCTTCAGATCTCAAGTACATTTGTACAGCTCCAAATACAATCTAACCGAACCTCCTTAGGCTACTCCTCTGGGAATGTTTCAATGAAATTCAGAAGTCTACTGTCACAGAATCTCAGATTTGGATTTAAAAATCATCTCATTCCAACCCTCCTGCTGTGGGCAGGGACACCTTCCACTACACCAGGTTGTTCAGAGCTCCATCCAGCCTGCCCTTGAACACTTCCAGGGATGAGGCATCCACAGTTTCCCTGGGCAGCCTGTGCCAGGACCTCCCCACCCTCCGGGTGAAGAACCTTTCTAACATCCAACCTAAACCTTTCCTGACACAACTCCAGGCCATTTCCTCTGAGCATCTGTGCACCTGCATCTCATTCCTAGCAAGAGGTTAAGGAAAAGGTAAGATGTGCAGTTTCCAGATCCCCAGCATAGACCTATAAAGCCTGATGCTATATTTATAGCAAGCAACAGCTTTAACAACAATACTCCAGTAGGATGATTTATTGGAAAATTTGTGTAATGTCTTCTGCCAACCTGCTGCCAAAAACTTAATGCAACTGAACATCTGCAGCCTCAAAACGAAGGTCCAAATGTGGAGAGGTCACTGGGCAAACCACAAAGTCTTCCAGAAACACTGCAAGGACTTCTTTTCCTGGAGGTCAAAATGCTAATTCAGAAGATCAGGTATTCCCAACTTTGGGACAAAAATCAACCAAAAAACCCCACCCTAAACAGCATAAAGCTCAAATTACTTGCAGTAGTACTTCTAGTCTTCGGGACTAAAATCTACATAAAATCTCTCCAGATCTCAGAGGAAAACCAGCTTTACTCATTTATGAAAAATCATGATTCAGAGAACTTCTCTCCCTTTTTTCTATCAGCAATGAGGCAGAATTGCACTCTAGAAATGTTCAGTAGAGTGGATTTTCAGGTGATCTCACATTTATTACACAAGCTTAAAGCAGAGCACCATACCTAACAAAATGAGATTCGAGTGATTCTGCCTGTATGCTTCTGATTCAGAATAATTTACAGTCAACTTACTTTCCAACTGTTCTAAAGTTTTTTGTCTGAAGAAGAAATCAGAGGGGAAAAAGGACTCAAAAAAGACATGAGTACAGGCACCACAGGACTCCTTGGTTTCAGACCATCCAGCAAAAAGAGCTGTGAGGAATGTGACAGCCAGCCCTCTCATTTGTGATTCCTTGATGTCTCCTCCCAAAGCACTTCAGTTTCAAGTAACAAGATGAAGATGATACCTTTTCCCCAGTCCTTGAGTCTGACACTAAAAAGTCCTTCAGTAGAGTAATACAAATGAAAATAAAATCAGTCCCTTTGTAAAGACCTAAGACCTCAAATATATAATAAAAAACAAACATTGTATCTGTATCTACTAGCACTGATTTACGCTTATTTGAACTGAGCAAAGTCAAATATTAAGTTTTTGCTTCTTAGCTTTAAATGCTTCTACATAAGAGCAAAGACATTTTATTTATATAGTTATCCCTGGAGAGAGTTCAAGTTATTTTCTTTTTAAATGGTGAAACCCTTTTAGAGCTTCAGATGCCTACATTAAAATGCATTAAAAACCCTTAAAGAAGCATTAATGTTCAAATATTAGTGAGATAATACTGATAATGTCAACGAGAGAAACTGAATCTGCAAGGCATGAAAAACTTTACAGGTCACCAGTTTAAAAATTTCAGTTGGATTATTCTGCAATGATTAGAACTTTGCTTCCCCACAGTATAAATTATCTCAGTGTACAAAAAGAAAAAAAAAGTGAGCAAAGCAGTAAAAAAAAGTCCCTTACAATTTGATATTGATTCTCTTAGAGTTGTTCCAAAGGACAGTGTTTCTTCTTGAAGACAAAATATAGACTGTCTTCTTTTCTAGTGACAACCACACTAACTCAGCTGTCCTCTATTGAAAAACATGTCAGACTTGTGCCTGCTGCAAAAGGTTTTTTCCCCCAGAAAAGACCTCGGAAATGTATTTGTAACATTTTCAGTGATTTTTTTTTTTCTTCCTTTTCAGAAAAAAAGGTTAGCCACATTTCATTTTTACCTTTTGTTAGATTAGATCTTCCTTCCCCTCGGTCCCATTCTCAGCTACAAACAATTGAAAGCATCACTTGTGACCGTGAAACACTAAAATGGGATTTTCTTCATTACTTCTCGTTATAAAGTACAGTATAGTAACACTGAACATTGCTCACAACTGTACTGCACTCCAAAAATGCCTGCAGTACTTCCTTTCTGTCAAAGTAAACTGTACCTCTACATTAACAGACATTAAATTTTTTCTTAATTAAAAAATCAAAACAAACACCAGCTACCACAGTTACTGATTCAAGCATTTCTAGCACATTTATCGTGTCCTCCTTTTCCATCTATAATTTATATTTGGTATGTACTGCAAGAAAATAAGACATTGCAGGGCTATTCTCAAATAGCAAAGGCCTTTAAAAGTAATGTTTAACTTCTGTGACTTGTTCAATCAACTCCAATTAAATCACCTGCTAAGAATGGATTACTCCCAGGAGGGAATACTGCACATATTAAGTCATTACACTTTTTAGGGAAACGGACACATTCCTGTATTTAGAAAATTTATAGAACAGTGCAGTTGGTAAAAACTGATTATAGCTGTACATCATTGATGTAAACATTAATGGATTAATAGCATCTATTTCATATAAACACAGTTTTCAATGGATGAGCAAAAAAAAATTCAATTCTGGGGACATGTAGCTGTGTATATGCACCTAATAAGCTACTACCTGTCTAAATAAAAAGTAATTTAATCCACATATTTCTGTTCTAGGCATCAATTCCTTAAGTGTTTATTAGAATTATTCCAAGTATTTTTCTCTCTCGTAGTTAGAACACACTAAATCGTTAAATTTGAAAGAAAAAAAATTACCAAAGATGTTTTCAGACACTCTTTGCATCCAGAAATTCCAGCCAAGATGACTTTAGACTTGTTCTTATTGTACCACCCGGAGACATGAAAGACCTGTTAAGTCATCTTAATAGAGAACTTGTCCCTGGGGTGTCTTCTGCAAGTGATACATTTCATTGACTCTGATAGTAAAAGGGTCATAAGCAGAAGCAACAAATATGCAATGTAGCACTGAATGTACATTCTGGATTTATAAGGGAAAATTGAAAGCATTGCAGCACCAAAACCTAATACACCATTAAATACAGCATAAAACACAATAAATACCTCTATACCTTACTTTTATTATATATTTTACGAATATTTTAAGCCGCAGTACATTAAGCTATTTTACACCCAGCATGGGGCTCTGCAGGTGATACATGAGAGCTCCATCTTATTCCTCCTCCTCAGAATGTTCTTATTTATATTTCATATGCAGTTTGTCACAACTTAATTTAAATAGCTGTTAAATAACTGTTAATCGGGTCCTAAACCCATTATATGCTTTTACATCACATTCAAGAAGTACAGTACTTAGAACACCTAAGTTGTTTTTCTGCATACATACCTAAAAATATACAGACTTTAAGACAGCAGCCAGTATATATCATTGGAATGTACTATATCAAAGTGTAATAACATTTGTAGAAAGCATGAGATTCAGTGTTCAGTATGAAGGGCAAAGACTGATGTTGAGAAATGTTTCTTTTTTGTAACTTGATAGGATAAACACACCCCTGGAACATTCCGTCCATGGCAGGAGACTTAAAAAAAAAATAATGCCAAATTAGTTGTTCAATGCTGACAGAGTGAATGGGACTTTGCCCAAAAAAACCTCACATGCATTAGAAAAATTCTGTCAAAAAACAAGCTTAGTACTTCATCTTCTTTGTGAAGAATGTGCCTCAATCTTCTAAATAGAGATAAACTCTGTCCACTAAAGGCACTCTGACACAATGACGGACAAGTGAAGCCACCCTTAAATGCAACTCTGGAAACACAGAATGAAAGGCTACCAAGAAGCCAAAGTGCAAATCCTCCAAATATCTGTTGGCCTGAAACCTCTTGAAAGTAAAAGAAGTAAAATTAACTAAATGAGTCACATGAACAAGAACTTTTAATGTATATTCAAACACTGATTTTTCCCATATTCAGTAGCTGATAAAACGTTCGGGATTCACAGATTTAATCTCTAACAAAGAAACAACAAAACCTGGCAAAATCAGATCATACCAACTAGAAAAAAAGGATAAACAACCACAACTCAAACTGCCTCTGGATTGTTGCATCCTTGGGAGCTTTTTTTTTACTTGTCTTCTCAGAGATATTAGATTGTGTCATGACCAAGTGGTACAGCTTTATTGAGTTTAAAATAGCAGACAAAGATTAATGCAATACAGCAGCCTTTATGAACTTACCAGCAGTGTAAGGGCTGGAACTGGAAATTCAAGAGACAAACATAACCACAAGGATGTCCATGCATCAACTGCTGCATCCAGGAGATTTTCACATGAACATTTTTTGTTTGCTTTGGGGTTTTTTTTATACTATATATGCTTTGAACTGAACTGCAACATTTAGTACAGTTCAAAGAACTAGACTTGCTCAATTCTGTTTATTTTCTTTCTCTCTGCTCATTCTGA
Organism: Brachypodius melanocephalos; assembly: GCA_013398615.1. Classification (NCBI taxonomy): domain Eukaryota; kingdom Metazoa; phylum Chordata; class Aves; order Passeriformes; family Pycnonotidae; genus Brachypodius; species Brachypodius melanocephalos. Next base: position 4,621,536 of record VZSR01003371.1, read on the forward strand.
AGCACAATACTAGCTATTTCTAGATCCATGACTTATAAAGGCTTTAGATCTTGCCTGTGATTAAGCTTTTTGCAGATGGCATTTATACAGGACAGGTACAACAGACAAGTTGTGCAGCAAAAAAAGCAGAGGCTTTTAAAAAATATTCAAAATCAGTAAACTTTCAAGACTTTGAATCACTGACACCTCACCTTTTTGTCTGTAAGACAGAAAAAAGGTCTGTGAAAAGATGAATCATGCAAATGCCCCCAAAAGTAAGTGCCTGCCTATGATGCATCAAAATAAATCATCTTCCCTGTAACTATGTGGAAAATACCATCCTGATGACTTCTGTTAGCTATTGCTACATTTTTTGCTTCTAAAGCATTCATAAACTATTTTAAAAAAACCCTGATGTGGGAAAATGTAGCTGTTTTTCAGAACATTAATACCAGGTTCCTATATATCTAAGTCAATTGATTTGATTCTTTACCAGCTATGTAGATAAACACAAAAATAAACTATTTTGTGAACATTCTGCAGTTCCTCTGAGAGCAGCTGTTACTGTAAACATGTTTCGCTAGAGGCAAACTCTGTTCTTTCTCTTCTCATGTAATTCCTGCCTTCCTCTAATTTTCAAGGTTGCTTTAGTGGGAATAAAACAATAGGCAGCCAAGCCAGATAGCACTGTAGTTTAAGTTTTACAAAAATGTTTCCCCACACAGTAAAATATTTTATACACACAAACCTTCTTCCAGCTCCTGTGAACGCGAAGTTTGAGTCAATTCTTGGTTTTGTTGTGTTTTTTTTTTCCCAAGGAAAGCTTTTACAAACCATCACAAACTGCACCACTAGAGTACTAGAGCTACTCAATACTAACATGCAGTTTTCTGCATGAGAATTTTGAATTACTGTATGAATTCTGCTTCAGTTACAGTTTAGTTCATATAAATACTTTATTATCAAAACAAAGAAGTTCTAGTTGCTTTTTCTAAATTCCCCTAGAAAATCAAGCAAAAAACTTATACTGAAGGGGAACTGGTGCAGGAAGGAATTTAATACGGCAGAGATCTTACATACACACACTGATTATTTTAGCATTTCCTAAGATTGGATGTGGTACTCAGTGCCGTGGTTTAGTTGTGGTGTTAGGGTGTAGGTTGGACTCGATGATGTTTAGGTCTCTTCCAACCTAGTGAGTCTGTGATTTGAAATCATCTCACACAAAAGCACAAAAACAGATGAAGGAGAAGGTATTTATGTACCACAAACATGGACTGACCACAGACACACCATGCTTGACCAGCCCAAATGCAAAAGACCTCAGGAAGGACAAAGCCCCACATCTTGTAGCAGCTTCAGCTGGGAGGTGAGGGAGCAGGAGCTGCACCAAGGGGTCACACAAGTTGTAAACTGCCTGCCCAAAGAGATTAAATCAGTGCTTTGGCTGCTGGCACATAATAAGCCAAGCAGTTATTAATGTCTGAAATTCTTTCCAGCAAACCAGAGGAAGAAACAGAAAACACCTACAGCAAATCCAGGACAGTACTAAGCTTGCAAAGGGGAGGATTGATATAATATAGAGATTCAGCTGAAAGGAACCTTGATAAACTATGGGGCTGGGCCAGCAGACAGGTACCAATAAGAAATAGAAAATTGCATACATGGACCAGAGAGACCCCACACTTCAGTATAGATTGGGAACAGACTGCAGCCCTGCTGGAAAGGTCCTAAAAGAGTCAGCTTAGGGAAAATAACTATCACAGAGCCAAACTTATCTCAGTAGCAGAGAGAACACAGCTCAAAAGCAAAGTCGCAGCTTGGGAGGTTCACACTGGTCTCAGGCCTTTTCCTCAGGGCACAGGCAGTGCAGCAGTGGAATAAGTTGTCCAAAGAGATGAGAGAAGCTGTACCCTGGAGATCTCCAAAATGAGGCAGACAAAGCCACAGCTGGCACAACCTCATATTGTCAAGAGCTCTGCTCTGATGGGGAGGCTGGACAAGATATCCTGCAGAAGTCCCTTAAACCCCACAGGTTTGTGATTCTAATCCGCAAGAATCCTTTACAAAAATTCTTCCCTATCTTAAGACATTTTCCCTCAGCTAGGTTCTCTGTATTAGCCAAGAGAAGTCTATTTTCACATCTAATTATCTAGAGTAAGAGATTTTCTCATGCAAGTACAATCAACCTCTGCTAAAACTAAACTTGTTAACTATTTCAAGGTTAACTATTACAAGCCTCCAGGTTTCAGCTGTTAAGTAACTGGTCTAACTAATCCAAACCAGTATTGCTGTTGGGTGAAAGTAATGTGATAGTTGCTATGCTCAAGCGAAAAAAAAGGAGCTCCAAATTTTCCTCATCCTCCCCTAAAGCTTCTGTATGTGAGAAATGTTCAGTATTAACTGAAAGGCTGACCTTAGACTAATTGATTTATTGGCTCATGGCACAGCAAAATATCTCAGTCTCCTGAGGAAGAGCTTTGGCTGCAGGTTTGGGGGGTTTTTTTTGGTGTTTTTTTTTTTTTTTTTTTTTTTTGTTGTATTTTTTTTTTTTTTTTTAAATTTTAGCTGAACATTAGTATGTATCTGTCTGGTAGGAAAGACAAAGTTAAGTCTTGGTCACAGTAGACATCACCAACATCACATTTGTGACACTGGAGCCAATTTTAGGCTCAAGCTTTTTCAGGTGCTCACATTTAAGCAAGGTCTACACAATGGTTTTCCAATGTTTGTAATTCTATGTAATTAAAAATCTAGTCCCAGCTAGAACAATCACTTCCATTATTCTATTGGGTTTTTCGGATCTGAAAATATATTTCCTTCTCATAGCCTCCACCATGCTGTCATAAAGTTGGCTTGACTTTTGAATATTTCACCCCTTTTTGCCCCCACTTCTTCACTACACTGAACACAAATTATTAGTCTGCACTCTGAAGACTTCTGTAAAACTTCTCAGTGCCAACTACTGCCTCTCACTCAACAGAAACAAATTATCTTATGTTTTCCCAAACCTACGAAGCCAGACTCCACCAAAACTCCTGTGGCATTTTCACGCAAGCACCCCTGAGCCTTCTGCTGTCTCCCTCACACTTGACACAAGTTCCCATACAAACATTAGCAAATTCATTTAGCTCTAGTGGTTCATAACTTGGTACCAATTCAAACTCTAGAGCACCTCAAATGCCCAAGTAGGCACCCTCAGAGATCAACTATTAAAGCAGATGCTCCACAAGAAAAAAAAGATAGAGAAAGATTTAGCACCATCCACATTTTTTATACAGCATCCCAAAATGCTTTACTTTGTCTGAAGGATTAAAAGGATTAAACCCCACATCTCTCACCTACCAAGAGTGTTTAAGGCAAAGCAACTCTAGAATAAGCTGTCTTCTACCCTTCTGGTTACATCTGAGGCACAGCATAAGGGAGAATCCAAAGCTGAAAGGGATGGGACAGAAAGTACAAGAGATCACTCTGTATGAAAAAAAGACACCCAGCTGAGGCAGACACCTCAGGTCTGGTTATCTGCATTTGAATTAATTTTAACATTTTGTAGGAAGCACTCAAGATACTAAAAAAAAGGCAGCTTTGTCAGTTCAACTTCCAAAGCAGGTTATTCAAGATGATTATACAGCTAAAGGTAAGGAGGCAGCGTTCATTTCCCAGCTTCACGACACACAAACAATTGCTGTAAAGCCAGCATTCCTACTGCCTTATTCTCAGACTACAGAAATATTTCTCATAAAAGTATCCCACTAAGCCAGTAAACAAATACATGTTGCCACCTGCTAGAAAAGAGAAACAACTGTTCACAGCACACTGTTCAGAGAGCAGTGCAAACCTGCTTGTGCCATGTGCAGAAGCTGTAAACTACTTGTCTAACTTGGCAAAGAGAATATTAGGGAAACTTCACAAGTCTCTGCACTTGTTTATGATGAGACATTAATTTATATCATTCCTGATTAGATCCATGCAAATACTTTTGATCTATAAATAAGACTCCCTGTTGAACTACACGAAGCTAATTCAAAACAAGACATTCTTTTGCTGGAATGTGAGCAGCTGTGCAAAAAAATAATTGAGATTGCTAGTCAAGGACTTCTATTTCAAAGTATTCCCCATGTAAACATGTTTTTTGTTGTTCTATTCTACAATTGGTTATTGTATTTTCAGTATGATATTGTAACTCCTTGATGTCATTAAAAAGCTGAAGGCAGAGAACGTTTCTTCTCTTTGCAGAGGAGCCCATCAGTGCTCCAGCCTCTCACAAATTATCTGTGTTATCACAGCCAGGATCAAAGCACAAAGCAATGCAGTTTAAACTCACAAAATACAATTATAGAATAATCATCATATGACTATAAAGGGCCTGAAAAAACAAACTCTCAAATGTGCCCAATAGTGACCCTTGAAGCAATTTTTAACATTTTTTCTTGTATCATGTCTTTGGATGTACTTTATACCTAGCTTATAATCTCACTTTAACTTTCATTCCATTCCTAAACTCAGCCATCTTTTATGCCTGAATTGCTGTATCAGTCTATCTGTAATGTTTTCCAGCAATATAAATTTCTTACTTTGTCAAGTCTCAAACATGAATTGCAATTTCTCCAGTGAACAAAGTAAAAATTAAATTTAAACTCTCTGCATGATCAAACATCCTCCCACTGTCCAGATATGTGGGCTCTGAAAACACAGATTTGTCTTCAGAAGACTACAGAAAAAACAGCATTGAGATTGAGCATTTGCTTTCTGTGGCTGTAATCTCCTCTTTATTACAATATCCCTTGGTAGTCTCCAGTTACAGCAGTTACATGCCATAGAAAGTCAAGAGCTGAAATTAATTTTTCTTTAAATTTATTGTTTGCAACAGGAAATGTGTTTAGGTTAATTTTAAGTAGGAAGTTACAACTTCTATTGATAGACTTGCAGTTGGGCAAAAATATTCTAGGCAGTTCATCCCCCAGAAAAGCAGTTTAGGGTCACTTTCAAAGGAGCAGCTGGATTGGTTCCTGAAAACTTCTTGTCCAGAGAACATTCAGAGGCTGGCAAAACATCTGGTTAGCAGCAATAGCTCTGATTATTTCTGACTTTCAAATTACTGGAAATACAAGGCCTGACACTTGCACATCAGCCAGGTCGGGGGATGAACATCCCAGGCAGTGGTTACAGCCTTAAGCTTTGCTCACCCCAACAAGAAAAGAGGCAGAAGCACCAGGTTTAAGAGCACGACAATCAAAATTACATTGAGGGAACAAGAAACGGGCTAAAAGAATGAGAGAGAGCACAAAATTTGGTTGTGGTTTTGCTCTCTCTCCTACTTAGTGTCACAGTTTTGTCATCACCTACAAAATCTGGTAAAAACTTCTTACACTGACTTTTGACAGGCAATCAAGACATAGTTCCCCAATAATGAAACTTCCAGGTAAAAGCACTTTACCACTGGTTATAGCAAAAATATTTAGTTATAGTTATTCTAGTTTTGTATTGGTTAGTTTTTGGAAAACTCTCATATTTAGCAGCTATATATCGGGGAAATAAGGGAATAAGGTGTTTAAAGACTCAATAAACACTTAATATTCAATCAAAGAACCAGCTGTATTTTCTGTAACTTACATTAAAATCAATGCTAAACTTACTGACTAGTAAAAAACATGGTTAGTACATGCATACCAAATTCTCTTTTTAAGGCTTGTTTTAGTGCCTGATCAATTACATTTTAGTGCACAGGAAATTTAATTGACACAATTAAATCAGATTAAATTAACATGATTAAGGGTGCAAAATCAGGCATGTCAAAGTTAGGAAACACTAAAATTAGAAAGTAACATGCTCTGCATTTTTCTAAATAGGAAGAAACCTTATGAGAAAAATCCCACCTTATTCCTCAAGAATTTTTTTATTGTACACTATTCAAACCCTGCTCCAAAAAGAAGAAAATCCTAATGTGCTTTTCTGTGGCACTTTGAACTGTAATACCTGAATACTCGTACATCCATTTATTTTCATAGAATATGTATTGTGAAGAAAGCATCTTTTGCAATCTGCAAAATAATGAAACTAAGGATACGAGAGGGTTAAGTTCAGAGGTATTAAATGATTCAAATAGTCAATATAAGATTGTTGGACCTCACTTGTCAAAGGGCATGATTCATACAGTCGAATATTCAAGCCCTGTCTTAAAGTCACACCATTCCAAAGGTATGGTCAGTCACAGGTGCTAAAAGAAGGTAATAGCCAAGTGTGTCCCTTCAATTCTCCCAGACAAGAGATTTCATTCTTCACTTGTATAGCTTGGTGTTTGACTATCCAGCAAGTCAATATATCCCAAAGAACAAAAACAATACTAAGACAACAGCGAAATCACTGACTTCTGCTGACTTAGTGAGCTAAACTGGTTTGGCAAGCAAGAGATTTGATGTAAAGGAAGAAAACTGACAGCTTCAGGAGGGTGAGTGGGATTTCCCCTCTTGGAGGCAATTGTTTGGTGGTTCAGGTTACACGTCATGCCCAGCTGAATGGCTCAAGAACAGACTACCAAAGCTGGCAACTATCCCAGAGGAAAAAAAAAACAAACAAACAAACAAACAAAAAAAAAAAAAACAGCCATCACAAACCTTTCTAGCAGTGCAAGAACGGAAGAAACATCTGTCTCATTTCCCCAGAAAACAGCTTCTCTAATTTTAACTGATACCCACCACTGCTGCATCCTAAGGAACAGATCTATCCAGGGAAAGAACCCCTTTCCCAAAAACCATGCACATTGCTGGTTCTGCAACGCGAGGTAAAAGCTCCTAAGAAATGACTTCTCTTACCATAGTTTTCCACTGACCCATCTACAAACCAGAGTGCTGGGCTGCCACAAACAGGCTGCACAGAAATTGATACAAACAAGAAATGACACCTCCAGCACACTGAATCAAGCAGAAACCCTGGTAACAACAGAATATATAGATAAATAATAAAAGATTTCATCACAGTGAACAGCATACCCATTTACCACAGTCTGAGGGCTTTACTCTGGAAACCTCATAACTTATTTTAGCATGCACTACGCATTCACTAAGCCCTCCAGCAGCCTTTTTTAAATGGAAGGAATAAAAATTCTGTCACATGGAACATTACTGATAGTGAAAAGTTTCATATTTGCCATAGCAGCTCTGCCACATGGGCAGTGACAATGATGGACAGAGAGTACAAAACAAACAGATATAAATTGTCTCTGGGCAACAAGACCAGGCCTTAGGGCTTCACTCCATAAATACTCCCAGCTATGCTGATGCAACTGTTCGCAGGAATGCACAGTGCAACACAGTGCTGAAATGTTTGGGGTTTTTTTTAAATAAAAGAGCAAACAAACAATCAAACAAAGGATCACAAAAACCCCAACCACGTTTTAAGCACAGCTTTCGTCATTAGTAAAGTTTATACAGCCAAAAGGAATTAGACTTCAATAGAGGATAAGGGAGGAGGGAACATCGAACTGTATTTTCACATATGACACATCAGGCAGTGTTTCATTTGTCCTGCCACCATGTGTTTCATTTCCCCTGGTCTCAATTCAGCATGTGATCTTCTCATTGGGAATGGGAAGGGTTAAAGATCTGAATAATTCAATAGTCCAATTATTTTCATTTTCAACTCCTCTGTTCTTATTTTGACAGCAATGTCATTTTAATGGACTACAGGTTCATAGTCAGAATCTCTTTTTGAGGTTTCTATTTGAATGCAGTGATTATTTTCAGATTTTGATGAAAACACTTGGGGCAAATTCCAATAATCTAATAACCAGATAAAATCCTAAGTGCAATATTCCCAAATTTCCAACAAGCATTGGAAAGCATGAATAACTGTCCTCCTTTTTCAAATGTTCCTCAGTTGGAGACACACTTCATTCTTCTTACCCTTTTCTGAGATGGAGAAAAACCTTCTCTGTGGAATTCTTGATAATATTGTAGAGATTTTTAATGCTACATGCAATTTCATTTTCATGCCAATTTTTAAGTCGCCTTTATTTGTCATCTTTCCTTTATTTTTCTATTTGCAACATCCCACACTAGTATAAAATTAACACTTGGCTAATACATTTGATGGATTTGTTAGTCACAAACTGCATGTTCCAACAATATTAAAATGACATTAATGAGAAAATTGCAAAGCTTTTTAAATCAAATTGAGCCTTTTTCATTTACTATTTTTTTTAATATCAAAATCCCTGACTGAGCTATATTACAAACAAAAGATGTTTGTTTGAAATACTGGAAAGAATTCTATTCTGCTGTTTCCATCTCTTTGTTCCACCTTTGGTATTGCAAATCAGATCAGCTCCTATGCTCATGCCTGGCAATCAATAAACAAGTATTCAAGTCTGTATAATTTTTGGCAGTTTGTTGTTGCTTTACTGGCTGTAATTAAAATAACAAGCAATCAAATAGTAACTTAAGTATTGCAAATAAAATAAATTGTGAAACACACAACTTGTTAGCCAGCTTTTACAGAATTAAACATCCAAGTGCATTTCATATACTCTAGGTATTTCCAGAGAGCAGCAAGTGTACTGCAAATTTCACAAGCTGGTTTATTTAACTTCTCCATCATGGTTGTGCTGAACTGACTCCAACCAGCTCTCCTACAAGTCCCCAGTGAAAGAGCAAAAGATCAGAGATTCAACAATTCTATTTCTTATTTTCAAATACCTGAAGTTTATTTTCTTAATTCCTTTTCAGCAAAAAATGTGTAATCCTCATACAGAAGTGTCACCATTCTAAATATTTCAAAGTGAGAGAAAAGTTCAAGACAAATTAAAGCATTTTGTTGGCTTCCTCTTTTCCCATCCCCTTTACAAACAACTAATTCTTAAGAGTTTCCAGTGTCAAATACTTACACACTACAAATACTTAGAACTACAAAAAAGTTCTAGTATGCTGCTTAAAATACTCCAAACTTACTCAAAACCCCACAGAAATATATTTATTAAAATGTATTTTCAAACTTGAATTTAAGGCAATTAGACAAATTTTAACTGAAGAAAGAAAAACTTTTGAGAATCAGAATACTTGGCCCTGCAATTTTCCTGTATCAATGTACACATTGAGAATGAAAAGCAAGGAATGTAAATTTATGAGTAATGCTAGTAACATAATGAGATACTCATTATTTTAAATTACAATATGCAAGCAAATTTACAAAACAGTCTGCAAATTCCATTCCAACTTCTCTAGAATAAAAGTAAAACCATATCAGCTATAATTTAAGATTTAGGTTCTGCATAGGTATCCTTTGTTAATTTTCAGCATACTAGAGAGGTTCAGCTGCAGAATAAAAAGTAACAGAAAAAGCAATGTGAACAACAGAGTAATACCACCTATCTATGGTGGTTAAAGTTAGTATCAATTCTTTCTACAGGGGATATTTTCAGAAATCATTCTGATGGGCAAACATTACTCTTTCTGTGAGTCAAAATACTTCAAAAGTAGCATGAGAATTTCTGCATAGATAGATATAGTTTTATTTATGTGTTTTATTTTCTAATTATTTTAATAAATATCACAAATTTACTACTACAGCACAGAGCCATTTTCTGGAACAAGCCTGAAAGGAATATAAACCATGGTATAGAGGGCTCAATGAGAACTCCATTTTCAAGCAACAGGACCACTCAAGGCACTCTAGAGAACAATAGGACACATTCACCCTCAACAGAATACAAGATTAAGAGCCCAGATTCACTCCTGAACTTGACCGGACTTTTCCAGCAAGGAAAACCCACATAATTCTAGGGAAGATACCAGATATTCTACTTATTTATTTTTATCATTTCTTGGCTAAGTGGTTCCACCTGTTTCAATATCCAAAAGCATACTTTCTTCTACAGACATTTGAAAGTAAGAAGAGGGGGGAAAGAGAGAAGCTTTTCTAGCTTTTGTGGGCATAAAACAGATTTAATTTAGGAACAACCAAACTGCACTCCTTGCTAGACTAACATGGCACATTCCAAGAGCTTTGCTCTTGATTTCAGAACCCCATGAAGCACTGCCATGTTTCCATGGGATGGTGCAGCAGCACAAAGCAGACAGCTCTTAAATCATCCAAAAGGAAGTTTCAAGAAGTTTCAAGAATGTGATGCTGAGAAAGAGGCAGACAAAAAGAACCAGGTTTGAAAGTATAAAAAAAATTTCCAGTCCTATGGTAAAGCTCAAGAATGTATCTGTCAACCAGCCATTGAAAACAGTCTGGGAAATAGTCTTCTTAAACCTTTGGATTAATGAACAGTTCAAACTGCACAGTCTAACAACATTTAAGTGTTTTCACATCAGAAGTTTGATTTTTTTTTCCTTAAAATAGCAAGGGAATGCAGCTCCATGCAGACACTACTAAAACAAGCAGTAAAAGAAAAAAAAAAAAAAATTAAGGTCCTTTGAGTACAAATTTGCAGTAGATAAAACCTTAAATAAAAAAGTACAGTCATTAGTGGGGGTGTGCGCTAATTAAAAATTCATTTGATCAGTTTCATCACACTATTTCTCCAGGTGGAACTCTCAAGATCCAGATTAATTAAATCTCACTAAACACTCCGACCATGAGAATAAAAGAAAAGATTCTGTTTCTCCAGCATAACTTTGAATTGTCTGGGCAGACATATGAGATTTAAAAAAAAAAAAAAAAAAATCCATCAGCCCTAAAATTGTAGACAGAATTGCCCTTAAGGACAAATACATAAATCTAATCATCAAATTTCTGGGCACAGGTTTCAGGTGGAACAGTAAATACACCATTCTCCTCAAGAGGCTCATTAGGGTCACTCATTTGATGTGACTAAGCCTCTGCTGAGAGAACATTAAGGTTTTCTCATTAAATCTCTCATTTTTAGAGGGATGGGAGGGGAGAAGGGGGATCTCCACAAGTGCACTCCATGAAGGAGTGCAAACAATGACAGTGGAGCCTGACCCACACAGCCCAATTCCCACCCACCTGTCCTGGAAATTCAGCATCTAAATCAGTGCCTGGGCGGAAGGAGAAGGTCTGCAAATGCTGAGCTTTCACTGCCCAAGCAGCAATTGCACAATAACACCACAGTAGGCCAAACAGCTCTGGAGATCAGGAAGAAAATTCTTTAAAAACTCCACTTTCTGAGAAAACAATTCATGTGGAAGTATGGACCATAATGAACTCCCAAATGCTTCAGCAATATAGTCATGAATAAACCCATGAGGGCTGAATAAGCATTTACACAAACGCACTCAGAGAGTTCATAAAATACCAGACCACACCAGATTTAAAAAAAAATAAAACCACAGGATGAAAACGTTTCAGAGCTGCATCTCATCTCTTTAAAGCCAAACTGTAAAATAGGGAAAGCTGGCATGCTCTGAAGAGATTTTTTGAAAAGGGATGAAAACCAAAACACAGATCTCACCAACTCATTGACTGGTGCTCCCAAACAACTGCCTCCATGTGTCCTTGCACACACTAGGAACTATTAAAGAACATTTTAATTAAATGGATAGATTGAATCTTTAACTGATAGCTCATAGCACTCACAGCTTCACACTGGAAATTGGTTAAGTATGGTAGTCATTGCCAACAGCTGACTGCCCCAGAATGCACATGCCAAAAAACCAAATAAAACATACTGACAGAGTTATATTCCTCCATTAAAAAGCACAATTAAAAAACAACAAAAAAGTGAGAGGTACTGAAACTTCTCATAGTTGTGCTGTTCTATTCTTAGGTTCACAGAAAAAGTAACTGGAAGGGAGAGCTCAAGAGGTCACCTGGCCTGCTCCTCTCCCAAGCCCAGATCATCTTCCCTCAATCCACACAGAGTTGTCTAAACAGGAGATTAAGGTCTCAGGTAACAGAGACTGTGTAGGATTTCCAGGCAGAGGACCCCAGAGTTTCTGTACCACTATGCTTTAAAAAAAAAAAATCTGCTGGTTGGATGGTAATAAAGTTCAAGTTGCTTGACTCTTTCTTGCTTTGATCCAAGTTCAGTATTTTTTCTACTCTCCCACCAAGTTTCTACAAATACTTCTTGCACACCTAAAAGCTGTTACATCAACCTTTAGTAACCTTCTCTTCAGATTAAACTTTAATCAGTTCTTTTATTCCTCATTCCAAGTTGGGTTTTCCAAGACTTAAGTCTACACGACAATTTAATACAATTTAAAAATTAATATAATTTAGTAGAATTTCATATCTTGCAATGACATTTGGCATAAAATGAAGTACTGTGAACAAACAAAAAAAAATCTTGAAAGAATCCTAGAACAGCCTCATCAAAGAAACATTTTAAAAAGCTGAATGTGAGAAATTAAAGGGTTTCTTTGGTCTCAATATTTTAGCCAACCTCAGTATCACTACGGGTGAAGTAACACAATTTTATCAGTAACTTCCACTGATAAAATCATGAGCAAACTGACAAACCAGATGCTTTTTCTCATACAAGTGTCACACTGGCATGTATCTTCTTATTGGATTGTTTGCCTTCCCTTTTCCTACAGTACTCATATTGATGAAAAACAAACAGCTATGAACAGTTTTGTCCTCACCTCTACCGCTCCAGGAGCACAATACATAACTGGTGTGCGGCTCACACATCATCCTCACTGGCTGCATCAGTTTATGTCACTTCACAGAAAAGCATTTCTATAATTACAAATTCATTTCTGTCTCAATATTAAATGTGCTATATTACAAAAACATCTGACCCAAATAAAAGCTGAAAGCAGCTGTTGTTTCTCCAAGATAATTCTTCCAGCAATCCATCACAGAGAAATAGAAAAAGTCACAAAGCTTCTTTAGAGCAAAAGCGAAATTTAATTTTTTTAGATTATTTCCAAACTTTAGGTCTTCAACATTGAAAATCCAATCTCTAAATAACATTATTGCCTATTCTAGCTCAGAAAAGGACTTTATGTCAGACAGACTTTTATTAAAAACAACTTGTCTTAACACCTTTGTTGATTTCTCACCAAAATTCAGCCTTATATTTTCAGACACTAATGGACAATTTCAGAACCCAACGTACACAAAGAACCAGATGTAAGGAACAAAAAATCTAGTATACAAGCCAAAAAGGAATACAAAGGAATCCTACAGGCACGATCTTCATTTTGTCCTGGTAATCACTTGGCCATATCATGACTTACACCACATTTCTCTATCACCAAGATTATCCCCTAATGATTCCAGTGGAAGTGGAAGGCAGAAACAATGTTCAGCCTTAAGAGGAACAAGGCATTACGGTACCAGTGATTTGTTTTAATACCCAACAGATGTTAACAAGGTTTTATATTGCTTGACAGGGTTCTGCTGTGCTGTAAACCTGGCTAAGACACAAGACAGAGGTGGTGGTTATTGCCTTACCTTTCAGGTCTACATCATCTTTGCAGCTCCTCGACCATAATCCAAATCTATTAAAGCTACATTAAACTATCAGAAAGATACAAACACTGGATAAATGTGACTATCACCTTAACCTATGACACAATCAGCATCAGATACAACAATAGTTTTATACGACAAATTGAATCTAGAGCAGTAAAAGTTTTTCTGTCATCCTTAAATCACACATTTTCTTTCTGCTGTCTTGAAGTATGGAAATCTATAACTCATAAAAGCAGCAACCACTTCACCCAGGAGACACAAGCCCTAAGATATCAGAGTCTTGTTTTAACACAAATTTCTGGAACACCTGAGGGCTCATCTGATTTTTTTTTTCAGTGACCAAAGAAGAATCTAAGCATTTCCAGTATCAATTCCTAACCAAAAAAAGCACATTTCCCCCATAGAAGTGTGCCTCTGCCTAAATTGCATGCTCACAACCAACCATTCTTCCTAAAAATTACCTGGAATTAGAACTAAATGTAACAGCTGTTTAAATGTTATAAAATCAAGTGTGAGCCTTATCCCCCAAAACCAGGTAGAGGAGGGAACAAATTCTTTTTGTCCTGAGTTCATTCAAACACTCGAAGCAGAAAGTTGCTTAATAATTTGGATATCACAACATAATTCTTTACCTGACTCTCAAGGATGCACAAGCCCACAATGAAGGTACCACACTTTGAAACAGAGAACTGAAAACTGCCAGCATCCCTCTTTTGCTTTTTGTGCTTTCACATATGAAGTATATTATAGAGTTAACAAAGATATTTATGTTCAGTTGTCTTTCTATCACATCACCCCACAAATCCTCCCCAATCCCAAATGAAGATTATTTTTTAAAAAGTTTGGGTCACAACAATTTTTTTAAAGATCTAATTGTGACACTCCTGTTATAACATCTCACATTACACATCCATGTCTAAAATGTTTTATGACATTATTGATCTTATAATAAATGCATCTCCAAACAACCTACATCAGGAAGTCTTTCTGTGTTTAGAAAAACAGTACCCTGTGACATGCAATACCTTCAGTTTGGAAGGCAAAAATAAGCAAATACAAATGATTAGTAGTTTATTTCAAATCTTGCAATAGCAAATCCCCAGTCAAAAAGAACAGTAAAATGGAATAATGCCTACTTTGACAAACAGCAGCCACAAAAATAAGACTGCAATTTCACACTCCCTCTTGCACTGTAATCTAAGTGACTCTACCATGTAGAGATTTACAAGGTATCAAAGAACCATCACTAATAAGGGAAGAGCAATGCAAAGAATAAATGGGGAAGACTTCTCACTGGAGAGGATGTGGGTTGCATCAACTCTTGCCATTTGAGTGCATGATTTTATTTCCAGGCTCAGTGAATTTTCTGCTCTGCTTGAATAGGTATTAGGTCTTGGCAAACAATCCATCCCCACATCACATGGAAAGGAGATGAAGTCTGTAAATTTCACAGTTTAAGCACTAAGTGCAGTTGGTGAAAAGATCCCAGATATTTCCTCTAGAAAAGAGGAAAGATCATATATAGATCATTAGGTGACTACAGAACTTGCTGTAGGACACTTTTTGCTCTGAAGGAGAAGAAAAACCCATTGCAGCTTCCACTTTGAGCAGGATACAGAGATATTGATGAGTCTGAGCCTTCTTCCTCATCAGTAGCACAAAAAGAATGGAAGGTATTTTTGAGACCACAATCTATTATCACCTTACCTGCAACCTGTTAGTCCCTCAGAGCCCACAAAACCCTCTCACTACAACCAGGTCAGCCTATCACTGCACTTCTACTGTTTGTTCAAGTGTCACCACCATTCATCAGCATCACAGATCAGGCTTGCAGAGAAGTTTCTGTTCACTCTCACGGTTAACTACTGCTTGTGTGAATCCATCTTGTGTTTCTCTTTCATGCTCTGACAGACTCTTCAGGATATGGTTCCCCCCCCGCCCCATACTGACACAGTGTCCAATAGCAAACTGGTCTATAACTTGGTTTAATAAGGGACTATAACCAGGCTGGGTAGACTAATCTCTCACAGAGTTCTACCACACATTTCTGAAAACAGAAAACTTTCAAGACCCTCTTTGTGGATTGTACCAGGATCTCTGAAAACTCAAACAATGGAAGCTTTTGGCTTGTCAATTCAGATTTCAGGGTTTTGCAATTGGCAACATGACAAATTCTTTTCCCACACGAGAACTGCAGCAGGAATTCCCCCTGATGTTTGTTTAGCACAACCTTCCCAATTACCTACGGGTCAGTGTTGAAGAGGGAAACCTCCATCACAGAGTGTGCTTTGGGACATGCGACTGCCAATTGCCGAGGATGTTTGTCTTGGACAATGCAAAATACATTGGGTTGAATGTCATGTTATTTATTTTGGTAGCATAACTAAACAGCGACAGGATGTTTGTTTATTCTGCTGACAAGCTGCACCCATAAAGCTTAAAGAGATGCACTGCATTTGACAAGAAAATACTGCTGGAAACCACCTTCTTTGATACATCACTGTTTTGTTAAAACCCCATATAAACTCATTTTGTATAGACACCAGTTCCATTACTCATAATAGCTTTATGAAAGAACAATATTCTTCCTTAGAGAGTCAGCACACACATAATAAAAGACAATTTCTTTGTTACTGCATAGTGATAGCTCATGTGCTAGTATTTTATTTCATTTAAAATTTGAACTGAATTTAGTTTTAATTTAATCTTGAGTTAACTGTCCTATCCAGAGGTATGTATCAATGCTGAACAACTGAAAAAATGTAATGCTGATTTACAATCTACTCCTTATCCTACTTTTTATGAGACCCATTTTTACTGTCAGTCTTGACATCAATGTGAACACCACTTTGAAAAAATACTGAATCACACTGCAAACCGTGTAAAACTTTCACAGCACTGAAACCAATATACAGGATTATTTTAACAAGTATCTAGGCATAACACTATTTCTAAATTAAAATTTTACTGCAATCCCAAGCTGATGAAATATGTAACAGTTTTGCTCCCAAAGTGCAGCAAGTCAAAGCTAGAACTCTACAAACACCTCTTAAAAATCACATTAAAATTATCTAATCCTTTCAATACCTAATGTTTACATCACACCTTTCAGTTCAAGGCTCTGAAACGCATGCAAAGACTGATAACAAAAAAGCTAATTTAAGAGGAAAACACTGGATCAGTTCCTTACTGTATGCAAACTCCTCAGGATATTGGGGCAAATTAATATCCACACTGCATATTTTTTAGCCATTTTGCAGTTATAGGCTTCTTCAGATGTTTTTACTGCATAGTCAATGGTTACTATTTGCAACAATAGTGACTGTCATTTTTAATTAGCATTGGGTAACAGCCTACTAACATAAAAGACTTTCTAGAGTTACAATAAATAACCATGGGCTCATAAAAAGCCCTCAGAGCAGCTTCAGGTATACACCGGTTTCCTGGACTGCAACACACACGAAATAATTTCTTCCAGAACTATTCAAACTTGGTCATTGCAAAATATGACCAATTTTATAGCAACTACAAATTTAGCAAAGAAGACTGAAACCACAGTGAGCATACCTTCAGAAATTACTGTCTGCACCCCTAAAAAAAATCCCATTGTGAACCTTAGTGATAAGAAAGGTCATAGAACCATTCAATATCCTGGGCGGGAAGAGACCCACAAAGATCATCAAAGTGCAACTACTGGATGGTAAATGGTAACATATAGTTTACCATTTTTTAGTAATTAAAATTTAAAGCAAAATGATGAAATTAAGACAATACCTTTCAGGATACAAAGTCATCCCAATCTGAAAGCAAGTTGAGACTCTACACAAAAGCCCTCACTTTTTATAACACAAAGATATTAAATGTATCATGAAGGAGAAGTAATCTAACCTTAAGGAAGAGTTGAAAAATTGACACCAGGTATTAAAAAAGTTACTGTTCCAGGTGCAGATCACTTCTTATCAAACATTAATTTCCAGTTATGACATTGTCAGAATTCCCTGTAAATGGCATTATAGAAATGGCTTTCAACCAGAGAAGTGGCTTCCCAAAAATTACTCCAGTCCAGCTGAGGATATTACTCCCAAAACATACATCAGAAATGCATGGTGCCCTGCACATTTCAGCCTTATCTTCCAATTGTCAGAATGTCATCATCTCCTCTCAAAACACTAGAAAATATTTTGTACTCTATGTCCTTTCATATAATTTGAGGTACTCCAGCTGACAACACTCTGACTCATCAATATTATGCAGACGGAAATTGCCCACAAAATCAAAGCACCGAGACAGAAAAGAGCTGGCAAGGAGTTGTTTATTGAGGCAGAAGCAATCATAAACATGCTGAGGAACTTCCCAGACTGTACTCATAATTCTCATTAGAACATGCTGCCCATATGTTAGGAGAAGGGTCAGTTTAGCATTTTATCCTGTAGACCTCTACAGAAAACACCTACTCACATCTTCAGGCTTGCTAATAGACTGTCCCTCTCTCCCAAGAGAGATCTGAACAACCACAATCTACAAACCTACTCAAGACCAGACTGCTGCACCTTTGCTTACCCAATTCTGACATTGCTCCATCTAGAAACACATCCAAAGGAACAGAGAATCTTACTGGCATTTCTGAGAAAGCTGCGACTAGCAGGCAGAGAAACTGCCAATGGGCTCTAAATCAGAGACAGAAAATTATGTATATGCATTTAGGACACATTACTGCAAGACAAAACACTATCAATCAACTAAAACACTGAAACAAACAGCGCAGAACAGAGGAAAATATGTAGTCAAATACAAAATCAAATGCAAGCATTCAAAATTTAGAATGACATTGAATACTGCTGGGAATATCTACCATACTTATCTATGCATCTACTAACTTTGGTATGCAATGCTAATCAGAAACTTGAAACTATCTATTCCTTCAACTTGTGCACTCTACTGCTAACTTCTTGTGCTCTCTAGGTTTATACTGCTGCCCCCAGTCACAGCAGGAACAGGCAATCCTTTCTGTACAAGCTTTTAACATTTCCACAGGTTAAGTTCCCCCTTAGGTGGGCAGAGATGCTCAAATTAAAAGCAATGTGACATAGATTTAAGTCTTATTCAAATTAAGTATCAATAAGGTGAAGAAACCTTGACCCAGTGAGAATGCAAGTGTGTTGATTTTGATGTAGTCTTGTAATGATCAGAAAGTTACATTTTTAATAACTCCAACGGGGATGAACATACTTTGTTTTCGACATCTTCACCAGTCAAACAACATAGGGCTGAAAGTAATACACTATCACCAATAGATTAAATTATTTTATCTGCTTAACTTTTATGGCCCAATGACTCTACCACAATCTTTACCTTCTTCAAGCTGACTTCCCAGGAGGTGAAAATGTGCAAAATCCCCTTCCCATCCCACAGTCATAGAGTAAAATGGGAAATGGCAATTGTTTCTCTAGAGAATCCTTCCCAGATACTTTGACCTTAAAAGTAAACAGGATCTTTTCTGTCATTTCTGTGCCCACATTTGAGGAAACACATCAACCTATGCACAACAATTTAAATGTAACACATCTCTTTGCCTGCTTCTCACAGTCTGAACTCCACTGGTCATCTCTCAACTTATATTGAACAATATAATGGACTTTTTTAAAAATCTCTTTGTACTAGAGGGCCTGAAGAATGATATAGTAACCACATTAGATCAAATTCATATCACTTATATGAAAAAGTCAGAACAACTATCACTCCCTGATATCATTCCCTCACTGCAGAGATGAAGGATGAAAGAAGAGAGGATCTTAGAAGTTGTTATTTAAAGAAGATATTATTCTAAGTATTTTTAAGTACAGCATTTTTTTATCTCTACTTGTCTGTCACAGCGCAGCATAAACAAAGCACCAGAAAAGATACACATACATTTTACAGTTTAAAAGAAGAGATGAGAACACGTCATGTCATATCCTTTCTGGAGGCATATCAGTAAGCAAAGCAAGGAATTTATGAAAGATTAAAAAAAAAAGCATGCAAAAGCTTTGAAACCATCATTATTTCCTTGCAAAACACTGGGAGTATATTCCAGTTCGCACAGGCATTACCAGATCACAACATTATCCCTGGTTAACTTTCCTCTAAAAAACCCAAGCACAGATACCTGAGCAAGGTAGAGAAATACCCTCAAGAACACAGCATAAGTTCGAACGATTTCCACAGAAACACCACCTGATCTTTACCGTCATAAAGGGAAACTGTCGTGTAGTTGCTGCTCTTAAGATTTACCAAGACAACAAATGACATAATTTACAAGACAAAGCATACACTCAGTTTCTCAAAGCTACAAGAATCCATCTCCACGTACACACACTTCTTACTGAGAAATATAAACAGAAGCTGTTTGGATACAAAAACTTTTATTTATTCTATTTTTTATGTGCTAAGACACATTCCAGGCACTGTGTACTCAGAAAATACCATTGTATAAACAAATTTTACAAACTAAGCCATATTGCCTTGTTCTCCAGATGAAGAAAAATATTCCTTTCAAATGCAACATTGTTGGAAAAATTGCTTTTTAATACTGGAGTTCTTTTTAGAATAAAACGTTATCCTTTAAACAGAAAAATAAAAGTATATTTTAAAAAGTGCTAGGGGCTATTTCAATAATATCAAAAAAAAAACCCTCAGAACCCCAAACCAAACCACAGCAAGTGATCATTTGCAGTAACAAAATATTGACTGGTGTCTACAAAGATAAAGATACAAGTAGATAACTGAAGCAGGGTCACACATGAAGGAAACTGTGAAAACTTAAGGCCCAATTTGTACTTCAAATTATGATTTCCTAAATTTTGTCATCAAGTTTTACATATAAATGTTCTTCTCTGATCAGATTTGGCAAGTCCCTAATGATACACCTTATTGTGACCTGTGATAAATAACTTGTCCAGGCTGATAGTCTACCTGGATTCTTTCTATACTGTCTCACAATTTTCAGCATTAAACTACCCCCATATACTCTCTACTGTACCTGAAACCAATTTACACAACCTCATACAATGTGCAAATATGAGCAAGAATCATCTCTCAAATACCTGAGAGCACTTCAGACTTCACATCCCGCTGGAGAATTTCCATGAGAGTTCTCAAAAGGAGCAGGGTAAACACTGCAACACTTAGTGCTGCAAACCCTTCTTCACTTCAGCAGACCCAGTGGCTTCAGTGGAATTACTCAGCTCTTTGAGGGTGAGCACAAACACAGCCACTTGCACGGGACTTCTCAGTCTTGCAATGTACAAATTTACTGGGGAAGGCCAGAGGTTCTCCAATATCAGTGCAAATAGACTCACTGGGGAAATGGAGGGTTGGTTGGGGGTTTTTTTCGGCATTCTAAGATGTTGCTAAAGCTACATGCTAAAGCTACTTCTGGCTGGATCCAAACAGAACATCTCAACAACTCAATAAAGGCCCATCTTTTATTCAAGATTTAAACTGGACATGTATAATCTGTCAATACTCACTCTCAAGGTACTAATCAGCCAGCTGATATTCAGCTACCCCACAAAACCCCTGCATGAATCACAAGTGTCTGAAAAAGCCTCATCAGGACTAACTCTGAATTTTTTTCTGGAAACATTTTATTATCAAATCATCAGTATTTTAATTCTTTTTAATGGTTTAGGACTTTTGATGCAAATATGTCAGTATCTACCATGTGTGCTTTTGTAAGACAAAATATTGTTTGTCCCAAAATTCCATCAGTAGATATTGAAGGAATTACCATTACACCTGTTTTGTAGATGGAAAACAGAAAAAGAAAGGTGAATTGACCGGCCCTAGTCCAATACCAAAGAAGAAAAACACTATTTCTTCCATTTTCACTATTCCTATCCATTAGATTATACAGCAACCTGTGCCTGAAATACCAGGTAGATTGGTCTTAAATATTATACATCCTAATAGAGGAGGATGATAAAACAATTTCAAAACACACTGAAAAGGAAATTAATTGTTACGCATCAATAGCTATATCTGAGTTTTGCTGTAGATATGGAAGCTTTCTGCTTCAATCTAAAATAGCAATCTCTATATAAATAAAAATTTTCCTCTGAAATAATAATCCATTATTAATGCAATAACAATATACCATTCCAAAAATGTCAACTCCAACAGGAAGAAAAAAATCAAAATATTGTCCACCGATAGCAGCAATTCAATTCTTTTTCCTCCTCTTCCTCCTTATTAGCACAGAATACAATTAGTGAACTTTTAGTACCTTTGAAGAAATGACAATTTAAAACGAAAAATCAGTAAAATGTGTTGATCTTTCCTATTGCGAAAACAATTTGTAACAAGTGGGAATTTCACTGTTGTTGGGTCTATTTTTTATGATTTGGTCTGAAGTCCAGAGGACTACATTCCATTCATGGGTTTAACCCGCAGTGTTGCACAGTAATAGCAAACCCAATCTCCTGAACAGGTGCCTGATAACAACCTCTTAGAGCAGCTGATAAGGGAAACTGTGGGATTACGACCCACAAAAAGCACCAAGTGTTTCCTACCAAATCCACAAACACCTTAAAACTCATAACACCATGTGTCTAGGCCATGCTCAACTACCAGTTCCCCTGCAAACTTCTCATAAAACAAGTGTTTTACAGCCTTGGTGTCGGCAGGGAGGAGGGGAAACCCAAAACTTCACAGTATTTTATCAAAGATGTGTCTAACGCATTGCCAAAACCCCAGTACACTTTAGCATCTATTACCAGAAAGCTGAACACACCTCATGTCCCCCAGATGTCTCTGCACTCTCATAGTAAATGTACCTTTCACTATTACAGGAAATGATCCCTCTATGCTGGAAATTGAACCTGACCTCTCCCCCTTCTGTTTCCTAAGCTTTCAAATCACTAATCACTAATTAGCATCTCTCAGAACACCAGAGTTTTATGTGCAAGCATGACAATCCTTGCCATACCCCTTGGAGCTGATCAGCATAATCTGAAGTTCTTCTCTGAGAAGCTGAGGGTAACACTGAAGCCTTTCAACTCAAGGAAAATCAGAAATGTGGTCTAAGTCTCTCTGGCTGCAGTCCAAACTCCCCCAATATTTACCAGCTAGAACACTAAGCTCTGATTTTATTTCCTACTTCCTATGGCCACCATTTTTGAAGTTTAAAAAAATCCTAAACACATATCATACACATGCTTAAAAACAGGAATGTGAAGCAATCCAAATAAATCAATATTGCTTCATTCTGCAAAAACCTAAAATTCATTCATTCAGAATAGCAGACTTTACCTGATTTTGTGCTGTCACTTGGTAATGTGAAAATCTATGCTGGGTTCTGCTTTTGTTTTGTTGGAGTAGGTGGATTATTTTAATATGGAGAGGATTGATTTTGTTCCTGTATGCATGAGCTGTTGTTGATATTCCTAACCAGAAAGACTCCTTTCTAGAATTATCATCAATATATATTACAAGGGAGTGTTTACTTCCACCCTGGCTCTCTTTTAAAAGCCTCCACAGCGTTAATTCCCAGAGCAAGGCTACAGGTCTCCTACTCAAAATTTCTCTTTATATTTTCTAATCCTTTTCTCCTTAATCTCCATTATACGAAAAGAAATCCACATATGCATGGTCTGTAGGAAGCTAAGTAACTTTACCTCTCACCATAGTTACCACATCTGATTTAACCACTGGCTCCGGACATTGAATCATTGTCCTTTAAGATTTCAGATTTTATTTGTGCATGCCTCGATACATTCATCAAGCATAAAATTCTACAACCAGGCTGATTTTAATATCATTAGTAAGCAATTACATTTCAATGTATGCAACTGTAAGATAACATACCATCCACCTCTGCTCTCTGTACTGTGTGTACTGCTGTTTTCCAGGATCTCAGAAGCAAAAATGTTTAAATGGGTTACTATGACCATTATTGACAAGGTTTTCTGTCTAATCCAGTGCTTTGAATGGTTCTGAAACAATGTTACATTCAGATTTTCATTAGCGTGCTCAACTAATCTATTAGACTTTTTTGTTTCTCATGGTAACCAATTTTATTTGACTTAAGGGAAGCTGTCCAAATGTTTAAAGGCACTCCGAGATGGCAGGAGTTTATCTAGGAGCATACATGTTGTGTCACAGATATTCCTTTCCTTGCTCTTTTGGATTCCCCCTCCCTTTCCGACTCCCCTTCAAAAACAGTAGCAAACAAATGAGAATCTCGACCTGCCACACCGCACCGGGAACGTGCTCACTTCATCTCTTTATGTAAATACGCAAGTTACAATGGGCACATTTCGAAACCACAAGCTCGGTAGGTAAAACAGATGCTTCTTACGTTCCTTCATATGCACTGAATCCCTCTGCCAGAATCACCAGGCGCAACGCAAGAACTAAAGTATAAACATCTGCAACACCTCTCTGTTTTGTTAACATTCTTTCACACGTTTTCTTGCTAACTCCAAAAAGGCTCCACGGTGTAAAAAAAGAGAGAGGAAAGAAAAAAAAACCAAAACCAACAACAAACAGTGAAACTGGAAACATCTGCGATATAGCTACGGAAAACGGAATGAAACACGAATAAACAAAAACATGGCGAAAGTGGCCTGGGGTTGTTACACTGTCAGATCATTTTTCCAAGCCCAACATCAAGGCTTTTGTTACAACCAAAGCGGTCATTTGCATGGAGAACCAACAGGGTTTCTTCTCCTTCGGCGTCTCCCCGGCCGTAACACACACACACACACACACACATACACACAGGCGCCGCCGAGCCGAAGCCTCCCCCGGCACACAAACACCGCGGCCGAACGCGCTGACGGCCCCGCCGCGGAGCCCCCGCGCCCCGCGCACACAACGCTCCGCCGCCGAGACGCGATTTAGGCATAAAAAATAAGAGACGAACCTTTGGAGCGCTGCCCCAGCCGGAGTTCTCTCTCTCTCTCTCTCCCCTTCTGCTCTGCTGTTGCTGACAAGATCAGGCTGAGATTAACAAGTCCATGCTACTCTGCCAACCTCGCTCCTCCGGCGGCTGCACACACGCCGGGGGCTCGCAATGATACCAAACTTTCGGAAAGTTAAAAATGGAATGGGTTGGAGGAATGTAAAGCACAATGGCAGGGAAGCAGAAAACACTAACTGGACAATTATTGCAGCAGCACGCAGGGCACTGCTCTGTAGTCAAGGCTGTGTCAGCACTTTCTTTCTAAA
Organism: Brachypodius melanocephalos; assembly: GCA_013398615.1. Lineage (NCBI taxonomy): Eukaryota > Metazoa > Chordata > Aves > Passeriformes > Pycnonotidae > Brachypodius > Brachypodius melanocephalos. The sequence continues at coordinate 4,646,109 of VZSR01003371.1, forward strand.
CCCCCCCATTTTCAGGGGGCTGAAACTCAGAAAGAAAAAAAAAAAAAAGAAAAAATGCTTATGGCCAAAAATATTGCAGGTAAATCCCCTTCCCTTTGCATTTTAAACTACCCATTTAGACCATTCAGAAAGTTACAGGAGTCTGTGCACTTCGTCAGGCAGTCTCATATGGCTTTTTTATGCAAATACAAGTCTTTTTTTTTTTTTGAATGAGGTTTCACAAGAATTTGACCTACATTGTGAATGCCCCCCCCCTTTTTTAATAGAAGCAATATACAAAATACCTTAACATCGAAACCCGGTTTGCATAAACATGAGAATTTCTAAGTAAGTTCTACATACACATTGTCTGAAAGGTACCAGATTGGTACCAGAGATATGAAAATGATCCCACAGACGATCCAGCACAGCCTCTATTGAGGTGTCAGCCCCAATTCATTATGGTAACTTGGTAACTCAAACTGCTGAGGGCATCTGCATTTTCCCCCCGATAAGGAGAGGGTACTTATAATCATGTTAAAATAAGGAAACAAAGCGTTTGATCTGTATTTACTACTTTACAACTACATTCTAAACTGTGGCACATCAGAGCAATGTTGTTAATCGCCGGGGTTTGGTCGTGGGTTTTTTTACTTTTGTTTGTTTGTTGGGGTTTTACTCTTGGCAATTTCCTCTCAGATACAGACATAAAACTTCGCCAGCCTTTTTACACAAGCCAGATACACCAAAACACTTTTCAGTTATGTTTAAAGTTATGATTTTAAAAATGAAGAAAAAAACTCCAAACCATGAACTATACAGTCATATCACTATTTTCTTTTAAAGTAAAAATACACCTTTATTGTAAAGGCTGTGCAGCAGCCTAAGCCTCCTGGACAAGAAGACCAAAGCATAAGTCTTGACTGAGATGGAATAGCCGAGACAACAGGCAATCCTTGTAAAACTCAAGTCCATCAAAACTTTTCCATCAAAAGGCATCCCTCTGGTATCTGTGAATTTCTGACTCTACAGTACAGTTGCATACGTAGGATTTAAAATCAATTGCATCCATTACAATGGGGCCAGCCATTAAAAATTCTTGGTTGGTGTGAGTAACTCAGTAAAGCAACTTTCCCAGTAGCAACTCATTCCCATTATCTTCTAAAAAGTCCTAACATTCGATGAATATATAATACCCATACAATAGATAGTGGTTGGAACTGGATCATTTTTAAGGTGCCTTCCAACCCAAACCATTCTATAGTTCCATGTTATATCCAATATTAGTACATGTATCCAATATACGTTCAGGTCATCTCACATTTCTGTCTTGCAAGAATCACTGCCTGGCATCTTTCGAAAACAAGCTGATTTGATATAAACACCTTCTTCTGTCAATGCTGTGCACAGCAGTAGAAAAATACCAAAATTTCTCCCATTAATCAGAAGAAAAATTAACACAGATTAAAGGTTCTAAATATTTTGCAAACACCATAACTCACCAAAAGAGTGAAGGATTCTGCTTCTCCATTATCATGGAGAATACATTATAATGGACAATACCACCACACCCACCTGCTCAGAGAAAGAGAACTCTACTGAACAGTGAGGCAAGCTGTGCTCCTGCCCATCTGAACCAATACAGGGCTTGACATTCCTGCCTTAGGCCAGTCTGGTCTGCAAATACAAGAAATTATGGTGATGCACACCCACTTCTGCCACCTGGCACTGTGGTTATAATGGCCACAGAGAGGAGAGAAGCAAGTGTGGTAAAATCTCAATCCACAGCAGTTTTCTTCAGTGTATGAAAGCAGAGAACTGAGGTTTCTGCTCTGCTCCACCAAATAACACACGGAGAGTTTATGTTCTTGAAAGATACATAATTTGCATGCAGTGTTTAATGGTGGACAGATGTTTTTCTCTGATCATTTATCTGAAGCAAAGCAGAAGGCTACTGGAAACAAATGAGTAAAGTTCTCCAAAAGATTTGGAGTATTCTGTACACACTGCTAAGTTAAATTGCTAATTCACATTAACAAGATACTGAAAAAGGACAAACATTAACACATTATGTTTCAACTAGACAATATCAAGAAATACAAAATGGAAGCTGATTTTTCATCTTCCTTTTATGACACCAGGGGACAAGGAGAAAAAAAAAAAAAGAAGATACAGAACAATACTTCTAGTATATCCAACTTAATACTTCCTATTGAAGAATAAAGTGGTGGGATTTATAAGAACTCTAAAAGCAAGGGTATATAGGCAATTAAACTAAATTTAATTAAATTAAGACTCAGCTTTTATGAGTTTGTATGGTAGGTTAAGCAGAAGACATATATTAACCTAACATTAAAAAGAGAAAAATATACCTTTGTATATTAATAACCATAACCAGGAATAACAATAGCCATTTTGTTTAATTTAGCAGGAAACTACAGATTTTAACAACTTCAAAAGATCATTAGCTTAGTTCTCATCCCCACATTTATCATGCCAACATTTACACTATAAATCAACAGCTGCAGCCTAAACCTGAAAACATGCCAGAAATATGCATAGGTTGTATCAATGTTTGCACATGGAGCCTTGAACATAAATTAGTTGACACTCAACACTTCAAGCTTCCTCCCTGAAGTTGCAATATTTAAAGGTTAAAGATTAGACATGCTCCCTCTTGTGTTAAACTAAGAATACACGAATACATGCTGTTTTCTCTGACATGATGGTTGCTTGGCCATCTGTTTCATTAAGCAACCCCTTTAGGTCTGGCTACTAATGTCTGACAAAGCTTCACCAATAACCCTCCAGTTTAAAGACAAATACAATCTGAGCACATACCCTGTATCCACAGGGTATCTGTGTTACATTAAATTAGCTACCAGAAAGGAGCATTAAGAGATTACATATAAACAAAACCTGTTGCAAATAAGCATCTTGGACATATACATACGTGACTTGATCAATTACATGGCAAGTCACATTTCTTCAGACCTTATAAGCATCACACAGCCAGGTTCAATGCTCAGTACCATTAATCATGAGGAATACTGAAGAGCAAATTTCCTTCTAAATATTAGCTTACAGGATATCTAAGACAGGAAGAACAGGAATATTTTACAATGCCACATAATTATGTTTGTAAATACAGCAACAGTTGAGCAAAGTTTTCAATCCTCCACCCAAGCAGCTCAGGGTGAACCATTCCCTGCACAGAACCTTAATGGAGTCAAAATCCCCCTCATAAAAATTCGCTTGCAGGATCTGGTCACAAATCACGTCTAGACATGAATGCTAATCCCAGGTGTAATTAACATAAAAGTTTTCACTAATACACGTCTCAAACAAAGGTTTTGCAGCTGGTGTGGGCTTGGTAAATTATGCTTAGGTATACATTTGCTGGTTACGGTCAGCATAAGGCTGAATGCTAAGGCAGCTGTGAGTAAATATCAGTAAATAGTTCACAATCAACAGCTGAAGAAAATCTAACACTCAACTACATGACTTCCCACATTCCCTTTTATTTACCCCCATCCCTTTGTGGTGGGCAGATACTTTCAGGGCACTGAAGTCTATGCACATCAGAAATAATGCCACCAAATATTCTAAGAAATATACTTGCTCCTTCAAACCATGGAAGTTAAATATGTTCGCTCCTCCTGGAAGTATTGATGATTATTTTCCCACAGTCTTCTGCAGACCAGTAAAAACATAACCACAGTGTTTAGAGAGCAGAAAACCATCACAGTTATTGATAGATACAGATTTTGGGGTCTCTTTAAAGCCTCAGACTCCAGCAGCACACTGCTTGAAGCACATTTGCTGCCCGTGCATCAAGAAACTAAACTTTTGACACCGACTTCAGCAACAGAATGAAGCCTATATTTACTGCACGTACAGGTCCTATGGGCACCTTTCCCTTTCTGCCACAAACTTGGCGTGATGAAGGTCTGTCCCAGTGCCCCGTGTCACGGACTGAGGTGCTCAGGTCATACCGAGGAGCCGAACATCCAGACACTGCCCTCTACGCAGTACCCAGAAAGAAGCTTTTATGTTAGGATTAACACTCCAAAAGTGGTTTTATTCCCTCGCACACACAAGTGGGAATTCTGCAGGATCGCGTCCCTTTTTTTCTCCTTTTTTTTTTTTTTTTTACGGAAACACTCACGTATGTCCGGCAGAGGAATTACTGCTCGCTTAAACCGGTGCTTGTCACCTTACAGGGACAGAGGTCAGCGGGTCACGCAAAGCCTCTGAGTGCAGCCATGGAGATCCACAGCTCCCCGGAGATCACACGCTGGGAGCCCGCGCACCCGGCACCGGCCGGAGTAGCCCGAACTCCGCACCTGTAGCGCCCGGCGTCACCGGGGGCAGGAGCTCCGCTCCCCGGCGCGGCTGCGAGGACAGCGGGACCCACGAATGGGCCACCAGAGACCCCGGCAGCCAAACGGAGCCGCCCCCCGCCTCCCCACCCCGTCCCCCGCGGTGCGGGCGGGACTGGCCCGGCTGCGGCGGGAGCTGCACCCGCCTCACGCCTCCGCTCACCGGGGAAACTCGGTGCCAGCCCAGGGAGCCGAGGGCAGGGGGGGCTGCCGCCGTCTCTGCTATTTAAACCTCTTCCCGCCGTCTCCGCCTCACTGGCTCCCACTCGCTCCCTCCGCCCCGCGGAACTCACGGGGGGCAGCCCCGCCCCTCCCGATGTACACACAGCCACACACCGCCCGCCGCCCCGCCCGCCCGCCACAGACGCGCAGCCCATTGGTTCAGCAGCCTGCCCGTCAACGTGAGAGGCTACAGCATTGGCTGGCGGCGCTGTTTATCACAGCGCGCCCCGCCCCGCGCCCCGCCCCTCCTCTTTTCCGACACCTCGGGGGTGTTAAAACGGCCGTTTGAAGTCACCAGGAAAATTTACTTTTAGGCTCCGCCCACTGAGCCCCAAATCATTTTCTGATTGGGCGATGGGAAATCGCTCTCTGCCGCCACTGGGTGGCGAGGTGTCCATAACTCCGCCAAATCCCGCCTATCCCGATGCCGTAATCCCATTTGATTTGTCCGCGCATCTATATAGCCCCTCCCATTCCCACACCGCTGCCCATTCAGACGCGGCTCCCCGAGCTCTGGGGCGGTGCCAAAGCCCACGGCAGGGGAACGTGAGGAAGAGAGCCTCTCATTGGCCGGCGTGCTGTCGCTCTCCCTCCGTCACCGCCCCCGTGGAGCGTACCAAGCCGCGGCGGCGCGGGGTGGAGCGGGGGGAGTGCGCGGCGTTGGTTTGGCCCGTGTCCATGAGGGCCGGGGCGGGGCGCGCGCCGTTTCCCGGCATGCCGCGCGCGCCGTAGGTAGCTCCCGCCGGGACGCGCTGGGAAGGAGGGCGGGAGGGAAAGGAGGGAGGGGGGAGGCCGGTGCCCGATCCAAGATGGCGGTGCAGGAATCAGCCGCTCAGCTCTCAATGACTCTGAAGGTGCAGGAGTACCCCACTCTCAAGGTGGGTGCCGGGCCGCCCCCGGCGCGGGGGGAGCGCGTTAACGCCCTCAGCGTCCCGCCCGAGCAGCGCTGAGCGGGAGCCCCTTCTCCCCCATGTTCTCCTCGCCTCGGGAGCCCCGGGGCTGTGGGATGGAGGTTGGGAACGATTCCTATCGCTTAGTTCCCGCCTGTCCCCGTTTTTCCTCTGCTTGACGTCTCGGCTGGTGCCGCTCCTCTGCTGCTCTTCCCATCCCCCTCCGCGGAGGGAGAGGGACGTGCCTGGAATATGCGGCTCTTCCCTGGTGTCTCCGTGCCCTGAGGGGACGGGGGAGGCCCCCGGGGCACTCTGGGGACACAAAAAGAGCTGGAAAGGAGCTGGGAGAGAAGTGAGGTCCTTGTGGTCGCGGGGCGGTGTGAGGGGGGAGTGGGCTCGGACGGAGCCGGGCTGGAGGAGAGGGGTTGGGGCGTGTGAGTGGAACGTACTCCCTCAGGAACACCGAGGACTGCCTGAAGTGCTCATCCCAGATGATTATCTGGATCTACGTGGCGTTGTTAGGAGACGTGTTAAAGGGGAGGGAGTGGAGGTGGCAGTATAATATGGTTCCCTCGCTGCTTGGTCCCCCGAAGATGGAGATGAGCTTAAAATATAAAAAAGGGGCAGACGTACTGGAGGGCTGTGGAGGCGAAGCAAAATAGAGTTTGGCAAAAGCTGTTCCTTTAGATACTGCGTCTGCCTGCAGGATGGAGGTCTCCCAAGGCTGCTTGGGTGGTCTTGGGCTTTAACCAGGTGTTGTGAGGCAGGTGAAGGACTCAGCGGTGACCTTAACGCTCAGTGCCTCCGAGAACTGTTGAACTGCAAGCACGATGCTCATAGGAATCAACGGGAACCTTTGTTTGAAGTCTCGTGTTGTATATACAGGAGATCTACCATATAAATAGCAGCAAACCTGGAAGGGACCTGTGAGAAGGATCTCTATTGCAAAATGCTTATTTAAACATCTCTCGTGTCAGCATATCCACATTTTGCCGTCTGTAGAAGATGTTTTTGCAAAGTCAACTTTGTTGTGCTGAGATCATGCTGTGTCTTCACACGCCGAGCATTGTGTGCTCTTTGCAGTGTTGGTTCTGCAGACTCTCTGGCCATGTTCTTCTTGTGCATGTCCTCCTCCACTAGCTCCGTTCTGCTGAGGTCCTTAGAAGCAGAAGGACAAAGTGTTGATGCCCATTTTACAGGTGAAGGCTCTTTTATGTCACCCAGAAGTACTTTGAACCTGACAGCATTAGGCTTAAATTTTAAATAGCTGTAAAGAGCTCTCTAGCACTTTCCATAGCCAGAACAATGTGAAGGCATGTAATGTTAAGGACATCGTTTTAAGACTGCATTTTAGGTGTATTCCAGTTGTTACCACAGCTTTGGTTCCTACATTCCTGAAAAATTACCGCAGTGAGGATCAGTGAGTTTTTGTTTTGGTGCTTATGACTTAAGATGAATTGTCAAGGTGCCAGCCATTTAAAAGGTAGAGAATATTTTGGACTAATTCTTTTATTTCCACAAGCATTCTTTTTCTTAAAATATCTTAACAAAAATATACATAACAGAATGGAATGTTGTTTGTAAAGTTAGCAAGCTAAATAGTAAGTGGGTGAGACACCCTTGCACTGAAACTCTTAATTTCCAAGCAAAGGTGATGTTTATTGACTTTTCTCAGCAGCCATTTAACTTCTGGGTTGTTCCTGCAATCTCTAACAAAATTTTTCATTGTTTAAAGAAACCTGCCAGAACAGTGTCTGCTCAAGTCTTTTGAATGTGTCCTCTGAAATGTTCTTAGCTGTGAGTCATGTATCAAAACATTTTAGTGGTGGAGGTGAAAAAGCAGCACACAGAAATGAACACTGAGGCTAAAGTCTACTAAAGTAAGTTGATATGAAATCTCTTTTTGCTCTTCAGGAGTCAGGTACCTAAAAGTTTCTGTGGGACTGAAACTCTGAATTTTTATTTCCAGTTTATTCAAATGCTGTGTAAAATGAACGTGCATCACTTTTTTTTTATAATTTATTTTGTTCACCAGCACAGTAGCTCAGATAGTTCTCTTGGAGCTCTGGACACTGGTGATTTTCCCTTATGTGAGTAAAATATAAAAGATTGCAGACTTGTATTTATATCCTTCCTGTTTCCTCCCTCTAGCTTCCTCATGCCAGCATCACTAGATAATAGTTGTGTAATAGTTCTACATTTACAGTGTGTTCCACAGAGCGCTTTTCATTTGAAAGAGTGCTTCAGACTGCAGAGGGAAATCCCTGTTCCATAGCTAAATTGTGGTTGCTGCTGGAGTGGAAATACTTCAGCTGTTCTTCAGCAGTTCAGCTCAGGGGAAGTAAATAGAGTTCTTCAGCTGAATCTAGAGAAGCTCTTTAAGTGTGCAAAATAATTCTTGAATATTCCCCTCTTGCCCCTTCCAATCCCTTCTCAAGGACAAGAAGGTTGTCAGCTATTCTTCTACCAAACTGCTGTGGAATTTTTTTTTTTTTTTTTTAATCCTACTGATGGAGAATTCTGCTAGTCTCAGATGAGAACATGTAAGATGAAAGCTGACAATTTGAAAGTGAATGAATGCAAACATTGTTATCATAGTTCTTTGCTGAAAATAATAAACAAGTGATGACAGGAAGCTGGATAATTCATCCATATCTTTAGAAGTATGAATAATTATTAAACTGATAGCAAGCTCTATAGGCTAAGACCCCAGAAGTGGAAGATGGAAGATACAAAAGCAGGAATGTTCACTTTGGAAAATATGGTGGGCTGTTTGTTGGCAAGCAGTTTTGGGTTAGCTGGTCTGCTACTGCTTTAAAGAAAAAGTTCATCAACAGGACAGAGGATATGTCAGTGCCTTGTCAGAGCTACTGTTTGGTTTCTTTTGTTGGCAGCTCTGTCAGGGAAAATACTGGCAGCAGATTTAGTAAGATCCTAATTTCTTATGGAAATGCAATTGTTGGATTGTTAAAGGGAAACATTTAGGAGACTGGGATTGTATGAAGTTCATGTTGTTTCTGTCCTGAGTCCACAGAATATCTGAGGTTAGAAAGGACCTCTGCAGACAACCTAGTCCAGTAGCCTCCTCTCCAAGCAGGGTCAGCTGGACCAGGTCACTCAGCACCATGGCCAGACTGTTCTCAATTGTGTCCCAAGACAGACACTCCAGGCTCTCTTGGTAAACCTATTCCAGTGTTTGACTGTTGAGGTACTAAAAGAAAGTAATCTTTTGTTGACAAGAAATTTTCTGTATTACAGTTTGTGCCCATTGCCTGTTGTACTTTTATGGGCACTCCTGAGAGGAGTTTGGCTCCATCATCTTTGTTGTTCCCATCGAGTATTCATACACCTTAATAAGGCTTCCCCTGTGCCTCTTCTGGGTTGAACAATCCCAGCTCTCAGCCGTTCTTCCCATGTCAGATTCTCCAATCTATTGCTGATCTCTGTTGCCTTCTCTTCACTCATTATAGTATGTCCATGTTTCTGTTGTACTGGAGAGGCAAAACCGGACACGACACTTTGGATGGATCTAAGTTCTAATTAGAATAGAGGGGAAGGATCACCTTCCTTGACCTCCTGGCAGTGTTTTTCCTAACACAGCCTGGGGTGCTGTTGGTAGCCTTTGCTGCAGGGGCACACTGCTGTCACAGGCAATTTGTCCAGCAAGACCCCAGGCTCTGTTCTACAAAGCTGCTTCCCAAGTTGTTGGTCTCCAGCATGTCCTGATACTAAGGGGGTTTTTTTCTCAAGTTTGTTTCCTTTTGTTGAATTTTATGAGGTTCTTGTTTGCCCGTTTCTCTAGCCTGGTGAGATCCGTAGGAATGGCATCACAACCACCTGACATATTAACAGCTCCTCCCAGTTTTGTATCCTCTGCAGACTGGGGAGCTGCACTCTCCAGTCATCTAGGTCACTAATGGGGTTGTCAAATAGTTCACATCAACTTTTTTACCCAGTGGGGCAGAAGAAATACAAAGTTAATTTTTTGGATAACTGGTTGCCAGACTTTATTTTTTTTTTCCCCCATGTTTATAAGCTTTACTCTGAAGTTCGTTTTGAACCTAATTTTAAGAGTCAAGAGTACTTTTGTCAAAACTTTGAACAGGTAGCAGCAAAAATTATTAAGTGGAAGTGGTTCAAGCAGAACTTAAGACAGAAGTAACAACTTGTAACACTTAGTTCACTGTCTGTACATCAATGTGAAAAAATATGTATCATGATAGAGTCATAGAATGGTTTGAGTTGGAAGGGACATTAAAGATCATCTTGTTCCAACCTTCCTGCCAGGGTCAGGGACACCTTCCACTAGACCAAGTTGTTCAAAGGCTTATCCAGCCTGGCCTTGAACACTCCCAGGGAGGAGGTATCTGCAGCTTTCTGGACAGCCTGTTCCAGTTTTTTGCCATCCTCACAATAAAAAATTTATTCCTCATATCTGTTCTAAACCTGCTCTCTTCTAGTCTGAAGCCATTCCCCCTTGTGCTGTCACTACCTCCTGTGGTAAAAAGTCCCATTCCAGCTCTCTTGTAGGCCCCTTTTTAGATTATCTAAGTGCTTTTCAGATAGAAGCTTGGCCAAATAAGCTAAGCCTGGATGTTGGTAACAGCTCTGCACTAGCTCATCATGAACACTTACCTCACACTAAATCCATCTTCAACCTGGGTGCTCTGACTCACTGAGTGTGTTGAGTGTCCATGCCGAGCATTCCTGTGCTGCTGAATAATGCACTTCCTGTTTTACACATCGTGTGTGTCTCTGTGTGTCAGCAAACAAGTGTGACATCTTTTGTACTGCTGTTGTTTTCCTGCACTAGGCTCTGTTCTAAAAACCAGTGTTTTAATAAAAAGCTGACAGCGCAGGACTTTGTAAGAAGTTGGACGTTGCAAAGTAGTTGAAGAAATTGGCTCCTGTTGGTCTCTTTTCCACCCCGCCCCACTCACCATAAAATAATACATTTTAAAGTGATTAATGAAGGAACAAAACACAGTAAAAACAGTGTGGTCATGAGCTACAGCTGTTGCTTGGTTGTCAGTACCTGTAGGAAAATACTTGAAGAAGGGTGTTCTCAAACATCTTACAGAAGATTTCTTGTTAGTATCTTCAAAGTGAGTACTTACCTGATGTTGCAATTCCTAGTTGCACCATACTTGATGTGTAGTGTTTTCACAGAACACTGGCCTGTGATCTTGTGAGTTTGGTTTGTGTATGTGTTCTGGTGTAGGAATACTATGTTTGTATGGTAGCTGGCACATTGGGGTCTTTAAATCTTGATGTAAAACAAGGTTTGAGTCTTAGCATAGTGAGTGTTTTTCAAGAGCTGAGAAATGAGTAAAGGTGAGCTTCAGACATTTCCTAGGTACTGTAATAGGAACACACTTGGTGTGTTCCCTAAGCATCTTTTCATTGTATTTCAAATCAATATTTCCTGTATAATCAGCATAGGAGTGTGCCTTTTGAGCTCACAGGTTTAGGGAAGTACTTTTTTGGCAGATGGGTGTTTGTTGTAAGGGCACACACTGACAGGATCCATCAGTCCTTGTTAAGTCAAAGAGCTGCCTGCATTGTACACTTGGCCTCCCACAACTTACAGCCTGAAGATACACTATGTGGGAAGTATTTGCTAACCCAGAATGTGAAATATGCCAAAGTAACTGATTACTTACAATACGTGATATTTGATTTAAATAAAGCGGTTTTTAAAGATATTTTTATTTTGACAGTCAGTAATTTAACTACTTCATAACTTCTTTTGATTTACCTTAGCTTTTTTGAAGAGCTTTGTAGATTAACTTGACTTGTAAACTAGTGAAAATGAAAGCAAAGCAGATAATACATTGAGTAGAATTTTGATCATTCATATATTCTGATCTGGGTTTGCTAATTTGAATTGATAATGCGTAATTGTCTTACAAGAAATGCTGTCACTTTGGCTGGAATAGGTTATTTGGGAGCAATCTGATTGGAAGTGGAATCTCTAGCCAGTATTGTGGTGTCTGGACTGTGCAAATGCACAGAAGGACAATGACCTCTTTCATTTAAAGAGGTAAAGAGGTGGTGCTGTGATTAAAATGAACAAATATTTGGGGAAGAAAGAAGGATCAAAACAAATGGAAGGACTTGCTCAGGACACAAACCTGCTGAGTGACCTTAGCTTTGCAACTCAGCTGCTTCTTTGGCCAGGGAGCAATGCTTAGGGTCTTGTTAGTACTCCAGTATTCCTACTAAAAAAGGAAAAGCAAAGATGTTTCTTTTGAGGTGTAAGTCCAGGGTGGCAGCCATAAACAAGTGCATTGAAAAGGACTGACCTCTGATGTGCTCAGGGTGGTTCTAGATAGGGCTCTAAAATGGCTGCAAACATCCTTATATAAGGATGTAAGACAGTTTTCTGTAACAGTAAAATGGCTTTGTAAAGCACTTAATTTTCTTGTAGGAAGCCTTGTTCAAGAGTTCATAATGTATTTAAAATAAGTTATTTGCAGTTTGTGTAACAGGATAATATTTTGAAGGGGTGTGATTGCTTCTGTTGATTTAGTATGTGTGTAGCAGATGGCTAGTCCAAGAATTTTTGCTGCTCATTCTCTCCTGTATTGAAGTTGCAGCTTTGAATAATGTAACGATGGTTTCTTTTGTGACACAGCTGCTCTAGAATACACGGTACTGTCTTCCTGAGTTGTAAAACTGACTTGTTTACAGCTAAGGCAAGCTACTAGGATTTACCCTTCCAAAACATTGAAACTATTTTTTAAAATAACTATTTTTTAATAATCCAAATTACCTCCAACTGCTTTTAGACTTATGAAATTACTTTGTTTGGATCTATATCTTCAAGATTTTTTTTAATGCTTTTACCTAATTAACCTAAATCTAGACATTATTCTAAGCCATCCATTCCTGAAATATACTACTACTCTTTTAACTTTATTTTCCTTTTCTGATTTTGCCTAGAACAAAGAAAAACTATTATTATTTTAAGGAATTGATAAGAGCTACTCATCAGAAGAGTTCACTGAGGAGATGATGATACCATTTACATTTTGGAGGATAAGTCCACTGACCAATAATGATGCTGACTCTGGTCTGAAGTAATCCAAGAATCGTTGAGGGAAAAAAATGATCTATATAAAAATATAGAATTTCAGTAATGCTGCATGGAAGTGCTTAATTGTTACTTTTTTGAGGGAAAATTTTCAGTAGCTTATTGTACCCTCATTTTTCAATGGCATCATGTATAATAGATGTCCTCTCCTTCTCTGTTTTGTTGAAGTGGTGAGCATGGTGATCTAATTTAGTCTCAAGAAAACAGCTGAATGCATGAAGGTGTTTCTTGTGAGGTTTAGTTTTTCTCTTGACACAGTCTGTTTATTAAAACTCTTCAAGAGATGTTTAATTTTTCTTGCATGTTCCTATTCTTGCCTGAAGTAGTGCTAAGTTGTCTTGTAGATTTTTGAAAGGCAATTTCATCACTGCACCTCTCTGTTTTCCCTAGCTGTCTGGCCAGGCTTAATTTTGTGTAGGGGCATTTGAAAGAAGCTTATTTATATCTCAAAGTCTTCAACTGAATTGTCTTGGAGACCTGTAGATTCATACAAATCTCTGGTGCTTTTCAGGTATTATAAGCTAACACAGTTGAGGAGAGGAAGCGCACCATTTTTCTGACCCTTGAAAGGAGAGCATAGTTCTGTAATGGTTCCCCCAACCTAATCTGGTAGGACTCTTTTTATTTTATATTTCTTGAAGCTTTTTTTCCTTCCCCCCTAGTTTTGTGACTTCATGTCTTGATAAGGTCTAGTGATTGTGTTTTACTTTCCATTTTTATTTGAAGCTCCTTAGGTTTGAATCTATATTAGTAAAAAAGGAATTTAGCCAATGTTGTGGTTTGTGACCAGTTTGAGAACTGGTGTGTGTGCTGAAGGTCTACTGTGAGGTTAAAGATCTGGAGAATAAAGGCTTACATTTTTTTCAAAACTTCAGTCATGCAAGAAATGCGTAATTCAGTCTTTTGGTATTGCTCTGTACCAGTTAGGAAAACTTGTGGGCAGCATCAAGGTGGTGTTTGGAATTTTGCACAGTTGCCATTAGACTTCAGCCTAACATCCTTCAGAGGAGTAGAAATGCAGCGTGTAACACTTGTTATAAAAAACTTTTTTTGTCTTGGGAGAAATACCTTTTTCCTATGTTCAGTCCTCCTCTTAAATCTCTGATAAATGCTGAAGTAGTCTGAGGATTTTGATGGATAGCCGTGGAAGAAAGACAATGTTAGAAGACTGTTTCCCTGCTTCTATTTTAAGTAAAATTTTAGTGAGATTCTTAATATCTGTAATTGATTTTTCCCTTGCAACCAGTGGCTTATTGATGCAGAAATAGTATCCCAACTAATCAAATATGGAATAATATACATCAGTTAATGTGACTTTTAAAAAGTGCATGCTATGTAAAGATATTGGAGTTGTTTTTAAAAAAACTGAAGGAGGCAGTGAGGTGGATTGGTTGATAGTTTATTCATATTACTGAATGTTTTTTAGAGATAAGCCTTACCAGGAACTCTTGCAAGAAAGCCTGAAGTCCTTATGTGGATAAGGAACTGGGCAAGATAAAAAACAAACATCAAGATTTAGTAACCAGCTTCTGTAATGGAGGAAGACTGGTGTTAGGATTCTGCTGGCATCCTGGTGATATTCAGCTGTGTGAACAGCCTGGAAGGAAGAGTAAGTGCTGAGATGAAGCAGTTTCCTTATGATACTAAGATAATTGGGGTATTGCAAATATAGCCCAAGTGTGAACCATTAGAGAAAAGCAGTGAGAGGCTGAATGGGTGTTAGAATAGATTGCATTCAGTATAGACAAGTGCCATATGATACAGCTTTTAGGTATGGTGGAAAGAAAATGAATCCTAGTCTTATATAATAACTGAGTTGGAAATGGTCATCACCAGTCAGTGGGATCTTAGGGCTAGTAGTGAATGTTTTCTGTAAGTGGTCAGGTTGATGTTGATGAACACAGGACAGAAGTGTTGTTGGGAAAGGGAAGAATACACAGCAGTTAAAATCCATAGTTTCTTGTTCTCTCAAGTAGTATAAGTTACTCTTATTTTCTCCCTTCTCACATCCTGAAAAAGAGTGTAGTAGAACTGGAAAATGTCTACAGAAGGGCAAGAATGATTAGAGAGATGGAATGTCTGTCTTCCAGGAGTAGTTTAAAAAGAGTCTCTTTAATCTCAAGATGTGTTAGAAATATGTAGGAGAAAGAGAGTGTTCCCTTTTTGCTTCCAAAACAAGAACAAAAGGGTTTCAAATCAGCTGAAAAGTCAAAACCAGAGAGTATTTCTTCACATAGCTGTGAGCCTGTGAAATGTCTCACAACAGGATGTTGCAGTGCTAAAACTCAGGTCAACAGCAACCAGCAGAGTTCACAAGTGAGAAACAACCTGTGGTGTTTCTACTGTTAAACTCTCATCTCTGGCTCAAGAAGTCCAAGGAGACTGGGATTAGTAACTTTGTTCTTGCCTTTTTTCAAGTGCCATCCTCTTTCTGGATATCATCAGAGAAAAGATAGTGACAGAGAGGGGACTGTTGGTCTTATCTGGTATGGTCATTCAAATCTTCATATGGAAATGTATTTGATGTCTTAAGTTAGCAAAGATGAATTCATTAAATTAAAGTAGGAAAATACTTCTGCAGACAGTGTTAAATTCAGGCTTCTGCTTGAACCTTGGCTAACTTCAAAAGCTAATCTGAGTTGCTCAAAATCCTGCCAAGTTCTGAAAGTTCTTGAGGGTGGAGATTCCATCACCTTTCTGGGCTGCTGTTCCAGTGCTTACCAGCTCTTCTGATTGAAATATTTTTATGACCAGCTGGAATTTTCTTTAGTGACAGTTGTCAACTCTGCCTCCTTCCTTTTTGCTCTGTAACTCCAGAAAGTCTGGCAGGCTCTTATCTGTGACCTTCACCTTTCAGTGGTAGAAAGCTTCTATCAGATTGTGCTGCTTCCAACTCCCTGTAGCCTTCTGTTCTACAATAGAAACAAGCCTGCCCCTCTCAGCTTCTCTTGAATTTTTATCCTCCAACCAGCTCACTGTCATGGTGGCAGCCTTCTGGACTCTCTCCAGTTTGTCAGCATCTCTTTTTTTAGTGGGTGGGGGGAGTGACCTGGAAACCAGACTCAGTATTCCAGAGGAGTCTGCATAAATGCTGAGCATAAACAATCACTCTTCTCAACCCACTGCCTTTAGTCTTGCTAATGCAGCCTGGGATGGGGTTAACCTTCATTGCTGTGAGAGCCTGTTGCTGATTCATGTTCAGCCTGCTCTCCATCAGGACCTCTGCATCTTTTCTTGCTGTGGTGCTCCTAGCCAGTTATTCCACAACCAGTGCTAAAGGCTGAGGTGGATTTGTGATAGATACTGGGCCCTGGTGTTTGCCTTGATTACATTTCGTAAAGTTCTTGGTGTATTTCTCCAGCTTGTCATTTTTTCTGAATGGCAACTCCAACACCCATTTATATTTATCAAGCACTCCACCAGTTTGTCCCCTGTGAGCTTTCTGGCTGTGTGTTTTGTAGTGCAGATGGTTGAAGATAACATATATGTTGGAGCTGATACCATGCCTGGGGAGTCAAGCAGTGCTTGTAATTGGCCACCAGGAAGCTTTGGAACCACTGACCATTATTCTTAAAGCCTGACCATGCAGTCAGTCCCTCACCAATGTTGTATTCAGCCTTTGAGTCCATGTCTCTCCTGTTTGGCCACAAATGAGACAATGTCAAAACCTCACTGCTATTGGCATGAAAGGCTGCCAGCATGCTCCTGCATTTCAGAGATCACTGAAAGCAAACAACGTTGTCAAGCTTGATTTGCTTATGACAGTTTTGGGCTGGTTATTCCTAGTCACCTTTATAAGCTTGGAAATGGTTTCCATAGGTGGGTTTTTTTGGTGTTTTTTTTGGTTTGTTTGTTTTTTTTTTTAATTTTTTTTATTTTTCTGTAACTTTCACAAGAACTGAGATGAGGCAGACCAGTCTGTAGTTTTTGTGATCTTCCAGGTTCTCTTTTTGGAGCAGGGGCACAAAACTTGCCCTTTTCATTCACGGACAACTTTTCTTGTTCACCATGACATTGCAGCAATGGTAGCAGGTTTGCTGTGTCATCCAAGAACGCTCTCTTTTCCTCCCTTCTGCTCCCATGTATCTGTGTATCTTCAGCTTGCTTTGGACTTCTTACATGAACAGTAAGACTTCTTACATGAACAGTCAGTGAACACAGTACCTCTCTTCCCAGACTCAGTTGCTCGTACATCATCAGGAAGGCTTAGGAGAAGACCTTACCAGTAAGGACAAAGAAGGCATTTAGAAGTGAGACTTTGTTGTCCTTTGAAGCTAGGTCACAAACTCAATTCTGAGGATGCTTTTTATCTTCCTTAAGCTGCTTGTATCTATAAGGCCCTGGTAATTGCAATTACTTATTTGAAGTCTAGTTGAATGTGATGTTGTGTGAAGTCGTGTTTTCTGTGATAGTAACAAGTGCTGGATTTCTAGCTGTGATTCAGAAGGTTTTTGTGGCTGGACAACTACAACCCCTCTGCAAAGAGGACCTCTCCACAGTTCATGTTTGTTTTGTCATGTTGTATTCTATCCCAATCAGAGAGCCTTTCAACAACCTCTGTATTCAATTTGTGTGCAAACCCCAGATGCTCAGTGAGTGACTGTGTCTGTTGTAGAAGCTGCAAGTGTGTAACAGGCTAAAACTTCCCCACAATCTCAAAATGCCATTAATCTGCTTAATAAAATTCAAGGTGCTACAATGAGCATATGTCCAGTCTGAATGTCTGACTTCTAACAACATAAATAAAGCTTTTAAGCTTTGATCACTATAATTAATGAACTTCTATGAGGGGAAAATGGTCTGCATTCTCCTCTCCCTTTTGATATTGTTAAAGGCTATAGATAGTATGTTCTCATCATGTGTTTTCTGTGAGTCTGTAGAGATAAGCAAGAGCTGAGGTGGGAGTGTGTTCAGCAGCTGTTTGTATATATTTGATTTATGGAGAGAGTACGAAATGTGCACACATAGATACATTCAGAAAACCTAGGAGAAGAAAAATTTATCTCAGTAAAATCTTGATAATGAGTGTAAAAGCAATATGCATTGTAGGATGCTGTGTAAAGGATTAGCTGGTTTAGAATCATAGAATGGTTTACTTTGATGGGAACTTAGAGATAATTTAATTCCAGCCTCCTTGCAATGTTCATTAGACTGGATTGTTGAAAGCCCCATCCAACCTGGCCTTGAATGCTTCCAGGGATGGGTCATCCATAGCTTCTCTGGATAACCTGTGTCAGGGCTTACCACCCTCACAGTAGAGAATTTCTTCCTCATATCTAATTAACCCTGCCTCTGCCATTTTGAAGCCATTCCCCCTGTCCTGTCACTCCATGCCCTTGTCAAAAGTCCCTCTCCAGCTCTCTTACCATCCCCGTTAGGTACTGGAAGGTGCTATGAGGTCTTCCCAGAGCCTTCTGTTCTCCAGGCTGAACACCCCCAGCTGTCTCAGGCAGTCTCCACAGCAGAGGGGCTCCAGCCCTCTGATCACCTTTGTGGCCTCCTCTGGACTCGTTCCAGCAGGTTCAGATCCTTCTTGTATTTGGGGGCCCCAGAGCTGGGGGCAACATTGCAGGTGGGGCTTCACAAGATGAGAGTAGAGAGGCAAGATTGCCTCCCTTGACCAGCTGCTCACACTTGTTTTGATCCAGCCCTGTATGCAGTTGGCTTAATATTATTTATGTTTCTTTAAATATTTATTTGTAGACTGGTAATTAACACTTGAGAAATGTACACAGTTTGCAAAACATCAGGTTACAATATATACAAGCATTTGGCTGGGGGTTTTTCTACTTCTAATGTGTTTTCAAGAAACTCAAGAAAATGGAATCACTTAGTAAGTGAATGGCTTATTGAAAATTTTATTTTTATGAAAATATATTTAAATTCACGATGCTTCAGGGTATTTCAAGTTACATTTTATATGGCTTATGAAAAGAAGGATTGCCTACAGTTGGCAATTTGAATAGTTTAAGCCACTTCATGATTTGAGAACTCTGCCTTGCTTTGGTAACTTATTTGCATTCATGGGCAGGAAGAGGACTGTGTTTGGGCTGAAGGCCAGGTAGTAAACTTCACAGCTGAGTTCCTAAGTGTGCACTTAAAAACTCCCCCTGACATCCTTAGCTCTGTAGTTTTCTACTCCCTGCTCTCAACTGAATGACCAACATGTTGCTCTCATGGCATTCTTTTCTCCTCTTCCACCAGTTCAAGCTTGTACACTCAGAACAATCCTCTTCTAACTCTTGACTCCACAGCTCGAGGTTGTTGGAGCATGTTCTGGGACAGCACATCACCTTTTTGGCTTTCTAAAAACAGTGAAGCAACTCCTGAAATGAAGAAAATATTTGGATCAGGTTAATCAGTTGTTTCTCCTCTTTGTTAGTGCTTAGTGCACCTGGAAACAGTCACACTACAGTTGCAGAAGCCTCCAGCCAAGCAGACTTTGCTTCACATCACAGCAAAATTTTGATCTTGGAAAAACTTGTGTTACTGTAATCTTACCCCTTGTGTAAGTTGTTCTAACTTCAGTCAAATTCCTTTTCACTAGGTTTAAGTTTGACCTGGTTTAGTACATGCTTAGGTTGAATAATGTTTCTGCAGCTGTGGAAGCTGATGAACAAAAGGAGCAGAACCTATTTAGTACCACTGGATTTAAATGTGCTGCCCGCTAATATTTTACAACTTTCTTTTGTATCCTCTTGTATGTTCACAGTATGAGCCAACTGGGTGTGGTTTTTCAAGCTCTAACGTGTAGGACAAGTTGGTATTGTGCTTATACAGAACACATTCTGGTCACTACTTGCTGCTTTATTTCAAATTTTCTAATAGCTGATTTATTCTTTTTTCCTTAAAGTAGTGCTCCCCTAGGCTGAGTTCTGTAGCTCACTCTTGTCTCTAAATAATGACAGTGTAATCCAGGTTTGGTCACAGAATTGTACTGGCAGGAAAGACTCCAAGTCTCTAATAGGTTTATGGCAATTAATGAGATGTAAATCTTGCATCTGTCTCTTGGTCTGAAAAGTTTGGTGTTCGCAGCGTTCTTACGATGGTAGCTGCAAATCAAAGTGAACTATAATTAAACATTTTTAGAATTGCATTGTCCAGAACACTTCTTAGATGTTCTCCTTCTATTAACTTTCATTATTGGTGGAAAAAAAAATATGATCCTACTGATGCAGTGCCTGTAACTTTTGAAGGGTTCTGCAGTAAAGCAAGCCAGTGCTGGGGAGCTGGGTCTTTTGGCACTTTGGAGCTATAGGAGTAATAAAAGAACAGCAGATCGAGATGCAAATTCAAGATAAAATGCTGCTTTGTAAGGAATGTAGCAGTTGCAGTCCTAAATTTTGGCATTCATAGACTCTGTCCCTGTAAAGTAACTGTAAAAGCTGTACCTAGATATGATTCACAAGTATTCTCATGAAAACTGCTGGCTCTATAATAAGAAACAACTGCCTGTGCAAATTACGAAAATCTCTGGTAAAGTGAATTTACTGTCAGCTTCAATTATGCAAATAAATTCATTGTACCTTTAATTTCCCTTGTTATGACACACTAAATTATGTTTCTCAATATGTTTACTTCTATTTTCTTTGAGAATATATAGTGGAAACATTTCAACTTATGGTCTCTTCTGCCCAAGACATTCAGATTATTTTAATGGTAGGGAGAAAATGGATGAGAAGATTCAAAAACCTATTGCACCTAGATACATTCTAAATGATATATAGTGATACCAGCTGAAGTTGAAGGTTCAATTGTTCTAAATGTCATATGAACACAAACTGTGCCAGAAGTCTGCATGCTGAAGAGACAGAGCACAGGAAATGAGTGCTGTCACTGCTCTTGAGTGAAGATAAGAAACTAGGGAAAAGGGAGATTAAACACAGACTTGTATTTGTCCAACTGACTAGATCTGTGTCCAACAGACTGCACAAAATTTAACAGAAGCACTTTCTGTACTGAAAAAGATACCTCAAATTAATAGTAGCTGATTAAAGTCTTTATTGATGCAGATTTTCAGTGTGGCATGGAAAGCTGATTAGCAAAATACTTATAGAAATATTTTTTTGTGAACATTAAGAAGAATGCAGTGGGGGAAAGGAAGGGAAGAAGTTGTCTTAATGCTGTCTGGCATCAGGTCTTAGAGTTGGAAATAAGTTTTCATGCTCAAAAACATGAGATGTTAAAATAATGGCCTCCTAGAACATCCGTTTTATCTGTGGGTCTCTAAAATATTTCATATTTTTTGTGGAAATGGAAAAAAGAAATGAGGGTTGGAGATGGAAGATTGTTATATAGGCAATTAAGTAGGTGTTGAAGCCTATTTTTTGCTGTGGTTTGTGGGGTTTCAGTTTTGGGGGGGTGTACTGCTGGGATTTCAGGGGAAAATGTAAAAGTAAAATAATTGTTTGGGCTTGATGCTTCTTGTGGTAAAGTCTTGCCCTGTCATTTGTTTAGGTCTTAGTTTGAGACACCAAGAACCATTGAATAAATCATTTCAGTCTTGAGGAGAGGAGCCTTTTCATATCTTATCAGGATTATCCTTGTGTTTTATTCCTACTACAAATGCAAAGTCTTGGAAAGCAAATGTTTTGGCTCATCTTCCTTCTCTGAACCAAACTGTTCTCTAATGGGGAATGGCAGTGGTTCTGTAGGAACCTCTTTGCTAATGGAGCCCAGAAGGGGTGTGGCCCCTGGGGATACTTCCTTGCCTGCAGATAATTAGAATGAGGAAAACGGAGACCTTGATATAATTGATTAGAAGTTATATGCTTGAGAGATTTGTAATCAAACATACGTGATATGTACCAAACAGAGCACTGATTTGTGTTTCCTGTTTTACCTTTAATGTGGATAATCTGATTGCTAGCTAAATTATGCCTTTGATTAGTGGAAAAGCAATCAAGATTATTATAACTACCTGAAAGAACTTCTCATGGACTTTTTAAAGATTAAAGATATGGCTGAATTAAGTGTATAGCACTGGAATGTTTTTAAAAATTCTTGTTTCTGTGAAGTAATAGAACTTCCTGTCTAAATTGCCTATGCTGCAACTGTAGTGGAAGCAGCTTAACATTTCCTGCAAGCTTTCCCCAAATCATTCCCCAGGCTGTAGACTGCTCCCATCCATGTGTCCCTAATGGCCATCAGCAGCAGTTTTGATTCCACTGTTCCACAAAAGTGTGGGACAAGTAGGACAGAAGACCTCCAAGACTGGCAAATCTCTTAATTCAGTAATGGAGCATTAGAGGAAATTAACCACTTTAGTCATACATTGTAGGCTTTTTCACTAAAAGAAAATTTACAGGGGGTTTCTCTTGGCATTCCTCATAGTCCTTGGGGAAGTAATACTAAAAAGTGATCTGTCATGGGTAGAGGTATGTAGGAGACTTGTTGGATTTCCTGAATAACTGTTGGTGTACTGTGTATAAATTTTTCAGTAGCCAATATGCATTATACATGCTTTCTCTCGAAGGTAACTTTCTCTTTTTAATGGATTTGTGAAGGGAAGAAATGTAAAATTAAAAAGTCATGTTCTGAAGGGTGATGTCTTAGCTGTAGTTTAATTTGTAGCTTTCCTTTTGTAGATACTGTTTTCGTCAGTGCTTCCTACAGCCAAAGCAGTATAGGTGAACCTGGTATCAGACAAGAAACTGCAGCATTTTTCCTGTTGTTTTTTTATAATCTTTGAAGCACGAGCTCCTTGCTGAGAGAACTTAAATAAGGGTTTTAGTATGGGAACTCAAGTTCAATCAATGACCTCTACTCCCCTGGAACCGAGGTGTTCTTTGGACTGCATCGGATGAAATCATCAGTCTTTCTAAGCTCTAGATGACCTGACTTTTTAAACACAGAAATTCTAATGGCTTGATATTTCTCCTTCAGGTGCCCTATGAAACACTGAACAAACGATTTCGAGCTGCACAGAAGAACATTGATCGGGAGACCAGCCACGTTACCATGGTGGTGGCAGAGCTGGAGAAGACGCTCAGCAGTTGTCCTGCTGTGGACTCTGTTGTCAGCCTCCTGGATGGAGTCGTGGAAAAACTCAGCGTTCTGAAACGCAAGGTGAGTGCTCTCTTCAGTGCAATGCTCTTTGCTTGGATTTTCTTTTCAACATAAACAGGCATTCCTGGCTCTTTAAAGGCCTTGGAATGCACAGTGGACCCTTGCTGCACTGTGCTTAAGAATCATGATTTGGTGGTCTTTGTCTAAGAATAACTTCTGTTGTAACTTAAGTATAACTTCAAACTTCTGTTGAGAGGTAAAATTAATACATATTTGTTGTCCTCAAAAGGACTTTCTTTACTAACAGAAAAGAAATAGTAGCAAAATTAATTGATTTGTATTAATTCCTGCTTGTCTAATGGAAAGGTTTGTGCAATTGAATTAATTGATCACTGGAACGGCAAAAGTGGTAGATGATGAAGTTGAAAAATGTGAAACCCCCAGTGCGGGAATAGTTGCATGCAGTGTTGAGACTTCTCTGCAGAAGAAAGTGCAAGTTTTCCTGGACTGTTACTTGAATTTTTTCATAAAGACTCAACTTGCAATTTGAAAGATTCCCAGGGAATATTAAGAGCCTTTTAAACAGAATTTGGCAGGATAACCTGCTTCTAGCTGTTAAGCTTGAGCAAAATACAACCAGCCTTTCATGCCTTTACCACATCTTTCTTAGAAAAAGAAAAAGAATGTTCTCAGAAAAAGAAGTATAAGGCATCCTTATTTTGGATGGGAATATTACTCATCCCTAGAGTCATCAGAACACTTACTTGAAACAAGTCTTGCAGAAAAAATGAAAATAGCTCTGTCTCCTGACTTGAGAGCAGTGCTTCTCCAAAAATAAATAGATGAAACATAGTAGCAGAATCATTTCATTAAAACTTAAATGTAATAACCAACAGACATAAATCTTGAGACAGTACTATGTGAAGCATCAAAATACCTTGGAGATTTGCAACATGAAAATGACTCTGTCATGTGTGTTGATTTGGGGTTTTCTGCTTGAACAAGTTAGCTAGGTGTTGAAAAGCTGTTCTGCAAAAGACTTAATAAATTAATTGCTCTTTTCATCCTTGGATCGTGAGACTTAAAGGGGTCTTAAAGGATAGATCTTCTCCGTTACTTACAGAAAAATAGGAGCTATTTCTGAAAGAGGTGTTGGATGTTGCTTGTAGGTGTGTAATAATGATGTGGTGGAGTAAAAATTATTTACTTGTTAAAGCTTTGCTGACTGTGGGGGTGTGTCTGAAGGCATTGCTGAATGTTTTGGGTGCAAAGCTCCATTTTAGTTTTAATTGCTCATTTGTTTTTGACTGCCTGAAAGACTCTGGGGAATATTATAGCTGCTCAGAAAGAAAAAAAAAAAAAAAAAGGGAAAAAAATTGTTTAACAGTAAAAGTCCTCTGAAATACAAAGGTCTTGTTTCTGCTCCAAACCCTCAACTCCCAACTGTCTTCTCTATAATCTCTGCCCTGAGCAAAATGATTGGGTTTTTAAGAGTCTTTGGACCCATGTGGGATCTCTGTTTCCTCCTGTGTTTAGACAAGGATCTCATGAATTGCTGAGATGGCCATAATAGAATTAGATGGTTCCTTTATTTAACACCTTATTCACTCTTGAAAGAGAGCTTTTCAATACAGCAGGTTTCTTGAGTTCTGAAAATGATCCTGGGGAAACCTAGGCCTTTGTGTTTTCTCTTTTGTATCCTGTTTAATATGCTTGTTTCCTCAAGTTCTGTTAATGGCCAGCAGGGCGAGTCCAGATAGGCTTGCTTCAGAGGGTTTTGGAAAGGATCTGTAGTCTTTCTGCATGTACTAGAAGGATCAAAAAATCAGCAAGAGCTCTATAGGTCCAGGTACAAAGCCATATAAGAAAAGTCCTTTGGAAGGCAAAAGGGTCTAACCTTTGTGCCTGACTGCCTTGAGTTCTTAGTTGTATTCAGAATATTTCTCAAGGTTGCCTTCACATCTGATAATACTGCAGACATCTAAAAAGTGAAAGTGTGTTTTGTCTTGAGTTAGCGTTTGCTTGCTGAATAGGAAGAGACCCAGTTTATAACTCGAACAAAATACTAGTCTCCAAACTGTATGTTATAAAATAAAGCTGAAGTCAGCAGCAGAAGTAACTTAGACTTCAGTAGTAAAAATAACTCATGCTACAGATGTTTACATGAATGTTATTAAGAGACTCTTGTGCAGTGACTAGTGGTTTAGATACTTGGATTTGGTATCAAGGGCCAGATCAGTCAGGCTTAATTGGGGGATGGGGGGGGAAATGAACTCAATAGGCTTTCCTTGCAAGTTTTCTCTCATTTCACTTTGCTTTTCAAATACTGATCCTTCCAGAAGAAGTCTGTCTATAGGCAGGCATGGTAAATACAATTAGAATCATCCTGTGCTTCCAGATCTGGAGTTGTACCATAACTGATACTATAGTTTGAGTTCTGGAAAGGTCGCTGTGTCAGCATGGAGTGCAGAGTGGGCTGCCAAAAGCCTGCCAGGTTCTGCCTGTGCCTTCCAGCTGCCAGAGCAGTGCAGTCATTCAAACGCAAGCCAGCAAGTTTAAAGTCACCACAGGGCAGCTTAACTTGCAGTTGCATCACTAGTGCTATATTGCAGCTGAGAAAGGTAGTAACCATCTTCTGCTGGTTTGCCTTTACCTTAGCAGGCACAGAAAGGTCCTTCCAGCTTTCTGGAATTCTGTAGCCTGACATGGCCCAGAGTTGCATGCTGTGTACTTAGTCAGCCAGCTTGGAATGATGGCTTTAAGGTTGAAGGAAAGCAACTGTGAGCTGAGTGTTTTCATTTTAATTAAAAAAAAAATATTGTGGCCATACCTTGGGGGAGTGTTGGGGTTTTTTTGCTGGATATGCCAATATGTTGGTTCAAAATCATCAATCTAGTTCCTCTGGAGAAATGTGTTTTCCTAAGTAAAGCTGCTGAACAAGAGGTGCATGTTTCCACAGTAGCAGAGTTATATAAAATAGTACCAGTTAAGAAAACTGATGATTTTGAAAAACTGCTTTTAGATTCTTGAATTACACGTGCCAAGAGGCCAACCATTTGTATAATTTCCATCATTGCATGACTGATTAAAATGGCTCCAGTGTATTAGAAGTAATGTGGGTTTACTCTGCATCACTCCTCAGTAGAACTAATCCAGCAGGACAGCTGCTGGAGGAAGAAGCCATGCATAGGTTAGAGATGGAAATTTTGCTTTTCAACTGTTTGGATCAGATGACTGCAAATCTTCACAAAGCTCTTTGCAGGCTATTACAACAGTTGCTGCCATAGTTGATACATTTCAGGTTTTGGATGAACTGCAAATTAAGCAGAAAAATGTATACATTCATGATGTCAAATAGATCAAAACTTACTTCTGTGCAAGAATATCTCAGAACTGGACCAGCCATGCAGAAACTTATGCACTGCCACAGGAAATACTCCTAAACAAAAGAAACGCTACTGGGAGTAGCTGTATAACATATAAAGAATGCTTACAAACAATTACGGTTTAAAAGGAGAGTGAAAATGTGTAGCTCTTACTGTTAGTTTTTACTTTTTAGGCCGTGGAGTCAATCCAGGCTGAAGATGAAAGTGCAAAGCTCTGCAAACGCAGGATTGAACATTTGAAGGAGCACAGCAGTGACCAGCCAGCTCCTGCCAACATGTGGAAGAAGAAACGCATGGATCGAATGATGGTGGAACATCTTCTGCGCTGTGGCTACTACAACACAGCTGTAAAACTAGCCAGACAAAGTGGGATTGAGGTGGGTGGCAGTGTGGATTAACTTGCTAACAAAATGGTAGTAAAGAGGAAGTTGGAAAATAAGAACAAGCTGCTTTAGCCTTGTAGCAGTTATTTTTGTGTATTGGTGAGCCTTCCTTCCTAATGTTAATCTTTTTAGGCTTGAGTTCATTCTCTTACTCGGTGCAAATTGTGCTTTAATGTATTAAAATAAGTTAAAATTGAAGGCATAATTTTTAGTCACAAATTAAATGCTTTTAGATAAACACTTTTCTCCATTAAAACTCAGATTAATTCTTAAATGTCATACATTTCTTGTTAGAGGCCTTTAGGCTGCTGATTAAGCAGGTGGTGGAGTTTCCCATCTGTCTAGTCCTGCTCAGCTGATACGTGTAGGTGACCAGGCTGAGCAGAACAGCATTTGCTGATTGCAGGAACAACTGTTCTATTGTATCATCAGACTGTTTAATGCACTGAAAGGAAGGCTGGCTTTTACTTGGGAAAAGAAATTTTGATACAATTTGGGTTTTTTAGTAGCCATTATATCTTGCATGATCCTAAGAATGTTTTGCTGGTTTCCTTGTTTCACCATTTAGTGATTGTTGCTTTCCTTTTCACTGGTTAGCTAGTCAGTTTTTCTTGGACTCACAGTGAGTAATGAAGTGTTTAGAGTTTGTGTACTCTGGTACCGCTTCTTTATGCACACTGATAAATCCTGATTGTGGTCCTCTGGCAGCCACAAGGACATTAAAACTGATTTTTTAAGAATTTGCTGTTTGTCTAGAGAAATCATGTTTTGCAGATTTTAGGTAACCTTTGATATTTGATTCTGAATGATCCTTGAATCTTCTTTTGATATTCTTGATTCCAGAAGGCATGCAACTCTTCTAGTTAAAATCTTACTCTTATAAAGATGCTGAAAGTTGAGTTCTTTTGCATGATTTATGTATTTTGCCTTTCTTAAGTAGAATAGTTGAACACATCTCATTTTGTTGGGGAAAAAGATATTTTTGTTACTGATGTCAAATTAGAGCATATGTACTTGTTCTTTGTCGTGTAACAGGGACCTATTTGTCATGTGTCTCTTATTCCTTGGCTGCTTTACTGGTCTAATCCTGTTCAGCCAGCAGCAATTTCAGTAAATGCCAAATAGGAAATAGCATGTAGAGGCTGAATAGAAGTGAGAGGGGAAGTGGGTTACAAAGTATTAATAGGAAATAGTCCTGAAAAAATCAACTGAAGAGGCTGTTATGCCTCACCAGAGATGCAGCCCATGCATGTGAGTCAAAAATACCCAAGGCAATTATGCTGGGATAACTGCAGCTTGACTGGTCAGCAGCTCTCCCACTTGTGGTAGATGTTTCCCTCTGTTTTGAGCAGGAGCTCATCTCTGCTGAATCATCATGTTACTGTACCTGCTGGGTCTGCTGAAAAAGCACTATGGAAATATTTTCACTTTCATAGCAAGCTCTTATTATGCCTGGTTAAGTAATGCTTGGCTTTGGTTTGAACATGAATGTGGAAGTCTGTCATGACATTCTGCAAGACGCTGTGATAAAAGCATCATACTTAAAGCTTTTCATTCTGTTTGTTGAATAGAAAATTTTGTGTTAAAAGGGGAGTTTTTCATAAGATTATTTACCTTCTGCCTGCAAGCCTAACTCTTTTAATTTGCATAACATCAGAGTAACTTGAATAACACAAAACATAGTTGTATGTTGAATGCACTGAGGCAATTTTTCTTCTAGTTCTCTCAAATTATGCATTTTAGTCAGCATTATGGTTTATTTTGGCTTAATGAAGATAAGACTTCCCTCAGTTTCTCTGCTTTGCATTTGGACTTTCTTACTGCACGGTGACCCTTTTCGTGAACAGCTTTTACAGCGTGTGATGCTGGGACTTGTTTGTAACACAGAATTTGTGGTTTTGCTGGTTTAATAAGACAACAGCTTTGTTTCTTTTTGTTCCTTTCTTGCTAAAGGGTGTGAGCATTGGAATGTTCTCTAATGCTTACTAATATAGCTTTGCTGTAGAGATTACCAAATACCATGTTATTCTCTCATCCCAAGTAATCTTTGTTTACTATGGCCTCACCTGGCATTTTGATTAATATCCCCATAGACCAGTCTTGTCTTGATTTTGTTACCACTGGGTAGACATTATACCCTAAGTACAAACCTGAAAAAGGTGCTGTTATTGTTCAGCTTGTCCAGCAGCCAGAGGTGAGGCTGGTGGACAAGTTAAACATGGCCCAGCATGTAGTCTTGTGGCAAAGACAATTCAGCAGTGCTCTGGCTTGCACTGGGATCAGCAGCAGCAGGGATGTGATCCAGCCTCTCTACTCAACTCTGGTTAGACCCATCTGGTGTGCTGTACCTAGCAGACACAAGGACTTGTGGAGTCTCCCTGTACTTGGAGATGCTCAAAACCAGACTGGAATGGGAAAGATCCCAAGTAACCTGTTAGAGGTGACCCTGCTTTGAGCAGAGAGACTACACAAGTTCCAAAGGTCTGAACTTTAACCATTCTGTGATTCTATTCCCCGATTGCAAGGCAAATGGCCAAGGTGCCTGTTGCTGCTCTTTGGAAAGGCTGAAGGAAGCAGCTATTTCCAGTTCAGTTGTAGCTTGGGGATCCCAGGTTAAACACTTTCCAGTAGTTGTTAGACCAGTCTTGGGAGCAAGTCTCAGCCTGCCTGATTTAAGTTTTTTGTGTGGCTCCTGAATATGAGGAGACTTGCAGAGCTGCTAAGGTGCTTCATGGGTGAGGCAAGTCAGAAACGATTCTGCTTCAGTGACCAAAGGGAAACTGTTAAATCATCCCTATGTTTGAGCAAACTGTCTGCTGGGTACTATTGGCAAAGATTGACTGTATGCCATAGTGTCTAGTTCTAATAGTTTTTGATGGTCTGTGACAAATTTTAGGCTGTTTTCTAAATTAATTACCTCCAGAGGAATGATAGCCTATGAAATCTTGTAATAGAAGATAAGTGCTTAAAAACCATAGTTATAAACTAGGAAGCAAACAGAATGGAAAGCAATACTGGATGTGAAAAAATACAGGAAAATTTTAAATATCAAAGTTATGAACTAGCTCAAGTAAGGAATCACTTTGGGTGTAAGGCATTTATACAGCATAAAATTATGGCAATATAAGAAATAAATTCCAAACATTAAATATTTGTTATATGTCTTCAAAGAAAAGTAATACTGCTTGGGAAAGGAAACTAGAAAATGAGTAAGATTAAAATAAGAGCTGACAGTCAAAGACAGAAGTGTTTGTGCCAAAGTAAATATGAGGCAGAGGGGATTCTGTTGTGGAATTTTTTCTTGATGTCTTCTGGCTCCATAATGATGTGAAAAACAGTTTGGGTTGAAGAGACAAACTAGATTTTAAGGGTTTTTTTGTTGCATACGAATAGAACTCATCAGTATAGGCTTAATAGAATAAATAGAATCAAAATAAGTTCATTATTACAACCTTGTAATGCCATACCAATATGAAAATGCCTATTTTCATCTGCAGATTCATATTTTCATAGCTGGCAAGGTTGTATGTTAACTTCAACTTTGTTATTTCATGTTCTGCTACACTGCTACCTCATTTCTGTGCCATTAATTGATATGCAAATCTAGTTTAGGAAGAGTGGTGTTCCAGTAGGAAGTTGGTTGCTGTTTGTAGATAAATTTTATAATTAGACTATGTGTGTAGTGCTTAGTCTACTGTTTCTGGAGGTGGTGGGGTTTAAAATTTTATTTGTTTTTCCAGCCCTTTCCTTAATAGGCTAGGAAGAAAAAATAAACACATGAAGTGTCCTTACATTCTTTGCTTAATTATGTATAGCTGTAGTGATTTTTGCCAGTAGGATTGAAAACAAACCCAGATTCTGAAGCTTCCAGAGTCTCCCTTATCATATGCTGTAAATTCTCATTCCATCTTTGCTTAGCTTATTTTAGTAAAAGAATGTATTTCCTTGCCTTAAAGCTCATGCTGTACAAAAGCTGTACAAGTGGCAATGATTTTTCTGTGAAGAATAACATAAATTCAACCTAATTTTTAGTGTGTTGGGGCAGGGAGCAAATTATTTAAAGATCTATAATTCACTGAGGAACAGAAGAGCTACTGCACCTCTGGGCAGGGTGGGCAGTAACACTGTAATATGAGCAGTTAAATGCTTGAATTGAAAAACCTCTTAAATACCTTAAAACTTGTTAATTTGACCTTAAATCAGGGATTATGTATATCAATTAAAATTCTACCAATTAATATTCTTAGATCAGTAATTAAGTACATGTATCATCCTTCAAAGGTACTTAACTAGCCCTTTGCATTCATACTGGAGTGTGCTTTTTGCTTTTAAGAATTGGGGGGTGAAAAACCAAGTATTCCATTGACTTCAGAAGTTTTGTCTAGATGTATGGCCATTGTCAACATTGATCATATTAGAAGGGCTTCTTGACACTTCAAGTATTAACAATTGACATAGTCCCAGAAAGAGAACAATTTTCTTGAAGTGGGAGTTCAGGTCTCCAGTTATTATCAATGGTTTCCTTCCTGAGCAGAACTTTCTACATCTGTGGTAATCATTATTTACTGGAGAATACCGAAACAGGGCAGATACTGAAAAGCCATTCTAAAAATATTTGTCTTTCAAAGTAGTAAATACATGTATTAAAAAAAATTAATTTTGTTTAAATAAGGAATAGTAGTCACTGGAAAAACTGATTATCTTCTGTTTTCCTCTCCCTCCCTTTTGGTCCAGTTAGTCTTTTTCACTGCGTCATTGCAGCTTCAGTTTTTGCAAGACTGTTTCTGAGGGGATTAGCCTAACTAGAAAAGGTACCTGCAACAAATTCAAGTGTGTTCCACTCTCTTAATTTTTTTTACAGAAAGCTGTGAAATCTTATTTGATGTCCTGTGGTATAAGAGAAACTTGAATTCTTAAAGTCAAGCTTCATGGCTTTTGACCGAGTATCTGATCTCTTCTTTTTCCTATTCTATATCAGCGTTCCTTTTTTCAACCCCGAAGTTAAATGTTCCTTCCTTGCTTTATAAAAGTGTTCCTCAGCACTGTGATACGGATCCTTCAGCTGACACCTCAGTAGAATACTGCTGAAGGATTTGTCTGCTACGGGGCAAAATCTTCCTGAAGCTGCTATTTTTGAAGTAATCCATTCCCTGAATAAATGTTTCTTCTTGATGGCTCTCCCAGAAAATGGGAGATGGAAAATAACCTGCACATTTGAGCATCACAAAAAGGAGCAGTATTAAGTCATAACTCAAAAAGTTAAAAGCTGAATAAACACATCTTTTAACAATCATGCGAATGTACCTTTAGAAATCCTCCTTGTTGAGATGCATAGTCCAAGAATGGCTTGTAGGCAAACATACACATATGTATTAAAGTAATTAATCAAAACACATTTATATTCATAACAATACAATTTCAAATAGGTAAATAATATTCATCATAATGCTTGAATATATTATTTACTTCACTGTCATGCAGAAATAGCCAAGCTGACTTTCCAGATGCAGGCTGAATGATAAAAGGTGTCTTTTGCCAGGAGCTATTTGTGTCCCTCTCTTGTGACTTGCTGTTCCCACACTAGAGATGTTACAGGAAAACCATGTATGAAGGAGCTCCTAAATTGGCATAACTGATTTAAAGGTGCCAGGATTTTAGCTTGTGCTGCTTGGAGTTACCCTGCAGTACCAGGCTATAGAGAGCTGCTTGGAAACTCCTTTAAATGTGTTTTGGCTATACCTAGCGTAGGCATGGCAACTTTGAGTAGATTGGTATAATGAATGTCTGGGTGTGTTCATCTGAATTTCAAAGTGCTGAAATTCCTGCACAGCCTTACATCTGCAGTTCGTCTCAAGCATCTTGAGGAATTAGAATTATGTAAATGTGAAATAGTCAAGATCGAAGCAGAGTAACAAACTTCCTCATTACAAATCATTTGACACTTCAAAAGCCAACAACATGAATTGTGCTGTGATGTTGAACATATTGGTTTTTTCAGTCCATTTAGACAAAGTGGGTTACCTGTAGTGTATCATAACTGAGCCAATTTATTACAAAATACTTAGTCTGGAAGACTGGTGATGCAAGAAAAATTCTTGAATTGAAATTTTATCTAAACGGGGAATGGTGTAATCACCTGGAGATTACCCAGGAGTAGAAGAGGTTTGGGTTCAGTTGTGCCTCTTCTTACTGTCCTTTTTTCCTGCCACACATTCCTTCAAAGTGTAAATCTTACCTCACATTTAACACTTGCTCTTACTACTACATTAGGTGATAGAGAGTTTTGTCAGAGAATGTGTGTAGCTGCCAAGACAGACTGATCCTGCATGGACAAAAGCTGCAGGGCTTGTGCTCCACTGGGAAAGGATTGGGTGCATTGCCTCTGCTAGAAGAGGCTATGACAGAAAACAAGGCACTTTTTTCCTGCCCAATGATGCATCTTAAGCTCTAGAGGCTTTGTCACATTACTGTAGTGTAGTCATTTATTACTGTACTTAGTGTGATATAATATGCTGATGGGTGAAGGTGCAGCCATTTGCTGAGCTACAAAAATTGCTGAGGCAGGAGCAGAGGATGCACTGGGGAAACAGATTGCTAATAACCAACCTCAGTGCTTGCTCCAACTCTGAGGCTCTTCCAAGCAACTCACATCCTTGAGCAAAAAGAGGTGGATGAAACGCTTCTTTTTGCTTGGCTCTGGAGCAGCCACAGTGCCAAAATATGTGTAGTATTGTGACCACACTTTAGAAAGCTGTTGGAAAAACTGGATGGAGGGAGAGGATGACTGGAAAATATTATGGGTGGGTGCTTTTGGTAGGTGTGAGAGCAGAGGTCAAATACTAAGCAGTTTTGTAATCCAGTCAGAAAAATTGAAGTCAGACACAAGTTTGGAATATTAATTAATCACCAGAACTAATTAACAAAAGTACCAGTATCCTCTAATGTTATACAAAGACCATGCTCTTCTGACAGACACTAAGTGTAAGATAGTGGGATCCTTCGAAAATAACCAGGCAGAACTAAAAGGTCTGTGCTATGCTGAAGATATGCAAGATGCTCTCATGTGAAAGCTTCACTGTACACCATGGCTACTGTGTTTACTTTATAGACAAAAACATTTCTGGCTCTTCTGTTGATGAATCTGTGGTTTGGCTGTCTGTTTTTGCATTTTTCCCCAATAACTAGCTCTGCAGCTGGCGTTGAGTGAGGCATTCTGTCAGTTACTCTGTTTAGTTTCTCTCTAATCCTGCTAATGTGAGTAACATTATAACACTTAATGGTAGCTTAATGAACTTCAGACAATGTTATTTTATGAGCAAAGAGTGAGAAGGCTCCTTACTGTTAATTTGTGCCTCTCTTTAACAGGTCTTCAGTAATTGTGGTGTTGCTGTGTTGTCACCATCTATGCCATTATTTTCTTAATTTGTGTCCCCCTTCAATGTCAGTGCAGTTCTTACATACTCTGTGTTGACTTTGAAGGAACTGTTACTCCAGCAGCCTTTTATTCCTGCACTTGTGTAGGGGCAGAGCACTTGGATTGCGGTCCCAATTCCTGTTACTGCCATCACAACCACCTGCACTGTGCCCCTCTTCACCTGCACCTCATTTTTTCCTTCCTGCACATGTTTTCAAGTAGGCAGTGTGACTGTGGTGCTTTCCAGTCTTCCTGTTCCTACCAAGTGGTGCCTCTTTCACTGTTTCCCCACTGTGGAAATACACCGACCTCTTCTTTCCCAGCCGCTCCTGTGGTCTTACCTCGTAACTCCCTGTGTTTGCCTTCTCCCTGAGTTGTGTAACAATGATCACAGCCTGAGATGATGCCTGGATTTGCTGCATGTTCATCACAGGGGAAATTTTAACAAATGCATATATTAATATAGAAGGCCAAATTGACCTCTTTGTTTGTAACTGTTCATCACTGCATTTCTATTTCACTTCCACAGACCTAAATTATACTGATAGTTGTGTTGCAAGTGGAGAGTATGTGAGTAGTCATTAAAAGCTTAACACAGCTTCTTCTGAAGTTGATGTTTGAGTGATCTAAGTGTTTATTGTATCTCATATACAAGTAGTTTACCATGCTGCTGAATGCTGAAGTGCATCAGCAAAGGCTTTTTTATGAGGGTAGTGCTCTTATGCATGTAATGTGTATAGATAGATAGATAGTCAATCTTATTAAAGCT
Organism: Brachypodius melanocephalos; assembly: GCA_013398615.1. Classification (NCBI taxonomy): domain Eukaryota; kingdom Metazoa; phylum Chordata; class Aves; order Passeriformes; family Pycnonotidae; genus Brachypodius; species Brachypodius melanocephalos. The sequence continues at coordinate 4,680,638 of VZSR01003371.1, forward strand.
GTTATTGGTACATACTCTTGGCAATGAGCCACTAATAGCTTGAGGCACACTGGCCTATTTTCAATTTCATATTGATGCTAGTAAGCAATTAAAAATAAACAATCTGCATTTTTGAAAAATACACAAACAGTATCTTATGATATTACAAATGGCTTATTTTACACAACAAATAGCCTGTTTTATGAGAGCTGCTTTTTTCACTGAGGAAACTTTCTTTTCTACAAAATGCTGCCTTTTCTCACTGGATCAAATCTTTTATCTTGTTTAAGATTAACATTTCTTTTTTGATTAATTAATCTTGTTTTGAGAATAGCTTATGGGAGATTTGAAAATATCAAGTATTGGGTGTTCTAGTACTTATTTCTAGTCGGTTTCGAGCCCTGTTAAAGATTCACATTTCTAATGTGAAATGTTCTGGGGGCTATATTAATACATAAATGTTCATATGAACTATAAGAGATTTTATCACACGTTCCTTCTGATAGTTTTCCAGATTTGTGACTGGAGATCTCATAAAGTAAAAATATTTCAGCTCATGTGCATATTGAAGACCAGTGAAGAGGAATGACTTGACCTGACTGCTCCAAATTTTAAAATGTTACATAAAAATCCTCATGTGAACACTGCATGAATTTCTGTAGTTATTTTGCTACTGCAGAAGAGATGTTTTTGTTCCAAGTCATTTGACATACAATCTAATGCAAAGCTGCTGGTTTTGTTGCATCTGGTGCTGAAAATTTTGAGCAGTTTTCTTGGTGAATTTCGAGCCACACATGTAGATCTCTGGTTTTTTCCCAGTTCACTGCTGAATTCTCTTAATTGTGCACAATCTAAAGTTACAGCCTTTGTTTGGCTTTAAATGCAGTTTAAATTCACATTTTGATATATATATATTTGTCAGTTTGGTTCACAACTTTGTAATAGACATAGCTGTGTTTAATTTTAAATTCCTATGAAGCTTATATATCTGCCAGTTAAAGCAAATTACCCTACTGCCTTTATACATACCTTCTCATTATTCCACAGCTATTATTCTTCACAGCCTTTACTGTATTCTTGTGAATCACTTCTTTTCTGAAATACAACCACATAAATTCATTAAGTTCTGGGTCCATTTTTGTTGTTCTCTTAGTTCTGTTGTTTCAGACAAGTGTTCATTTTTGCTGCAGTCTTTCCCTCCAGAGAGGGCAGGTGCTGGAGTCTCCTGAAAACAAGGCACAGCAAAGCAGAGCACCCTGGCAGGGAGTGAGGTGCCATGAGAGTTCAGCCCATCAGCTCCTGCTGCTGCTCACCAGAGTCCAGCAGCTTTTCAGAGGAGGGGATGTGCATAAACATGCTTGGGATGTTCTTACCGAGAACCCATCTGAGCAAATGGGATCCAGCTTTTATGTTGGCCAGGAGTATGTATCCAGTAATCATCATCATAAAGGCATCCTCATTCTTCATAGTATTTTATACCTAATAATTGGAGTTCTGTGCAGAATCATAGGGTTGGTAACCTCCCTCCCTGGAGGCACTTGCAGCTTAAAAAGAAGCAGTGATATTTTAAAAGCTATATATATGTAAATCAGGCAGAGCACAGGGTGATGGATAGCTGTATTCTTGTTTAAATAAGTATCTCTGCTTTCACTAAAGTGTCTTCAGCCTTCATGTGCAGTTTTCTTTAATAATAAATGTCTTTCTCTGGAGTTTTCACTGTTGTAATGGAATTAAATAGTTCTTTTATGATAAAGTTCACCCAGTATTGAGATAGTTACCCTTCTAAAACCTGGTTAGTGACTGTTGTGTAGAAGGGAAAGTTAGTTCGCTGCAGTCCAATACCCATTTTTTAAAGCAGAAATTATAAAATCCAGCTGGTACTCCCTGGTTTGTACTGTGCTCTCCCCTCGAGTGTCAGGATAACTGTTGCTAATACTTAATGGAGCAAGTTCTCCTCCTTGAGACTATTTTTTAGTACAGTTGTAGAATTAAATGAAAGTTTCATGTAAATCAGTCTTCCTGCCCAACCTCAGGTATTGTGTCTTTGTAATCAAGTGATTTAGCAAAGTTATGACAATGCACAGGAGGCTGGAAAGTCTGTGCCAAGTTATGCTTTGATCTCATTACTGAAATAATCCATGTATGGGGTAGGGTTCTCCTTAGTTCTGCAGCACTGGCAGGAAAGTATTGCAATCCCCGTTCCAGTGTGAAAGCTGAAAGTGTGAAATGAAGGGAGACACCAGTGTTGTAAAGAGGGTAATTAAAGAGTTTAGGGTTCCTTTTTAGTTTATATACAAGTCAGGAAACGTTTGCCATGGTGCTGAATACTGTGTCATTTCAAGAGGGAGTGTGTGGCAACAGATTTCTTGCTTCTGCTTTTTCTGCACCTGCAAAATGAAGTGGCAGTATTTCTCTAAAATCATGTATTTACATTTACTCAATTTTATATGTAAATCATGTAAGAGAGGCTCTTTGTAGCAGCCTGTGAAACCTAAATCCTGTTTTGAGAGCTGAGAATGACAATGTTTCTGTATGGTCTGCAGCCTGTACAACTCTGAATTGCAGAATACTTTCAGAAAGCTATTCAGGATTGGGGTCTTAACTGAGATTTTTTTTGACTGGAACATGAGAAACTTCTTACAAATGCTAAACTGGTTCCTGTTCATCCAAGATGAGGCAGACAAGTTGTACTCCTGACTGGCCTGTGTAGAAGAGCTGTGCTAGTTCTACTAAATCTTCTGATACTCCTTTCTTCTGTTTCCTTAGTCCTAGCTAAGGAAGAAGCACCAAGAGCAGGCACCACCAGAAAAGATAAGAAAGTATGATTGGATTAAAAAACCCCTGTGTGGCATGTGGGGTTTTTAAAGGTTTATTGCCTAATTGTGTCTTAGTATTTTTGTGGTAATCAGTCTGCATGATTAAGACTTCTAACTACTTCTAATCAAATGCAAAAGCTATTCCTGTCTCTACAAAAGGATTTCTTAATGCCTTTTTTATATTGTTCCTTAACTTTCTATCAAGTCAACAGAGAAGAAAATCCTATTTATTGGTGCAATTTAAATGTAATTGTTGGTTCTGAAAGAAACTCTTTTAATTTAAAATGTTCTCCTCTGTTTTCTGGATACATACTGTCTATTTAATAGAGAAGGCTGCCAAGCTTTGACTTCTTTTGGCAACCGCAACTCTAATTAGCATTTCTGTTAAATAGAACCTTTTTCATTTTACGTTTTCAAAAGCAATGTAGAAATTCTCTTTTTATTTAAGAGTTTTGTCTGCCTCGGCAGCAATTGCAGTCTTTTTGCTCATAGTAGAGGGCCGCTATACCAACACCTGATTGATAAATACAGATAGCTGGGATTCTCTCACCAGCTCATGGGCTTATGACAAATGCTTCCCTTATGCTTCTTTAAGTTTTTTTTTTTTTGGTAATGAAACTTCAACTATAAAAATCCAACAAATGAGATTAAACTAGTGATTTGTTTCTGCTTAGCAGATCTAGTCCTTTTTTGATGTAAAAGCAAATGCTTTTGTTTTAATTTGGTGTAAAAGCAAATGTTGTTCATTAAGCGGGCACATAGCTCCAGTAAGCTTGAGGATATATATGGAGATATTATTGTTTGTAACTTAAATGGAATTGTCTTTCCACTCAGCAGCTCTATGGAATGCAAGCAGAATAATTATTATGAGTGCATTATGTGTCAAGCTACTTACACAGATGAGTTAAAGGGCAAGATGTTTTTACGTCATCACCTTATCACGCACAGGGGAGTAATGAACTTTTCTTCCACTTGAGCATATCATCAGGAAAAATTCAGACCAGCAAAAAGATTATTCTCTTGTATGTTCTTGTAGAAATACTTTAAAAATACTTTTGTGGAACAGGTTGGCATTCTTTCAGTCCATTTGCCAACACATTGATAAAATAGATGAATTTTTTTAACCCTAAGGGTATGGGAAGAGTCTGTTAAAGCCCAGTCTCAATGTTGTTCTGTAAACTTGTAGTTGTCTGAATTCTGAGTTCAGTCTGACTTACCTGGATTTGATACCAACAGAGCTGTGGGAGGCCCTTTATTCTTTCGATCATAACTGGTTTTGTTGCTATGATCATACAACCTGTAAAATAAATGTTAACGTTTTGGTTTTAAAATTCAAATAATAAGAGAATGATTTAGTAAAAACCGCAAGTTCTGCTGCAGTTTAGAAATACATATGGTTTGTTTCAATTTCTGTAAATAACCATTCTGATAACCCTAACATTATTTAGTCCACTTTCCCAATAGTATTAGACTTCCTGTATTTATGAGGAAAAACTAGGTAATGAAGTACAAGATATGAATATGATATAGCTGATTCTAGTTCTGGTTTTCAGCTTTGTCTCATGGAAGGTAGAACTTCTAAGATTAAGTATATTCAGCTGTTCTGACAGCTGAAAATGCCATCTATTTTTGAGAGTGGTTGTGTTCACTAGACCTATGGTAATATTTGTAATAAGCATGTCAATTGTATAAAAATCTGCAAGATTCTAGGTGTAATCTTTAATTCTTTTCTTTTCTTTTTTTTTTCCTAGTTCTGTTATGTAACTAGACTCAGACAACTGCTGTCACTATCAGAACATTCCAGTCCATGGAAATATCCTGTAATGTCTTTTTACAAAGTACAGTTCTAAAATCCAGTGGGTTTGAGACCAAAGTCTTTTGTATCTCTGTATTCCAGCTAAGTTGAATTGCTGTGTAAAGAGTATAATTTAACAAGACTTCCCTTCCTTTTTTGTTGTTTTGAAGGATTTGGTAAATATTGAGATGTTTTTGACTGCTAAGGAAGTGGAAGAGTCATTGGAAAGACAAGAGACTATGACTTGCTTGGCTTGGTGTCATGACAACAAATCCAGACTCAGAAAAATGAAGGTATGAAAATATGACATGTTCACATTTTGCTTAAACTATTTTCTAAACAACTTGGATGCTGGATGTGGTCAATATGTTTTAAATTACAGGTCTTGAAAAAGGTCTCGTATAAAAGTAAGGACAGGAAGTATAAAAATATTCTTGAAAGGCATAGGTTTAGTTGGAGCTAAACAGACTCAGAAATGTCAGAGCTGGAGGTGAGTGATAGATCATCTTCTGGATTCAGTGTTGTCTCAACAACTTATGCTCAAATAAAATACAGTACTCAGTTGGGTTTAGTGTAATTTGTGAACAAATAAATTTAGAAATACAGCGTCTTGATGCATGTAAACTTACATTTATAACTGTGCATCCTGGTGAGACTATAACTCAGTTTTTATGTGAAGGTGTCTCAAGAATGAGATCAATTGGTAATCTCTGCCCTCAGGTTTAAAATATCTGAGAGAAATTTCATGCGGATTTTAGTCTTAGTAATTTTTAACTGTTGAATATAAGAAGACAGAACTTTAGAGTAAGGAACTAACTTCCTGTGAGAAAGTACAAAAACAAAAGCTGGAATCTAATCAAGTAATAAGCACAAAAATTCTTCCTCAAGCCATTGAGTACCATGACCAGAATATGCTGTGTGCTATGCAGTCCATTTAAATTTCCTTGTCTCTTAAATTATGCATTTCAAAACATGCTGTAATCTTTTATAGGGCTTGCAGAAATCTGGTTTTAACTGATATTAACCAAAATCCCTGCCTTCCTCAAAGATGTTTGTGTCTTATGTTTTTTAAATAAAGTTCTTTCTTTAACCAAAAATGTTTGAGTGCACTTAGCAATAAGCAAAGAGTGACGTTCTCTGGCACTCAGGGGCACCAAAATGAGAACGAGCTGAAGATGGGACGCAAAAGTAAATCTGCCAGTGATTACTCTAGAGAAAATGATGATCTTGTTATGGAAACCATTAAAGGAAAACCAGAATTGGTATGTAAACCACGTAGCATAATTATACTAATAAAAAATCCCCCTTGTGTAATCTTAAAATGTTAAGTAATACAAGAAATAAAATCTGAACGTCTTATTTTTTCATCACTGATTTTCAACAAGCAGTAAATAAGGAAAAATCTTCCCAATACTGTTTTTGAAAAACTAACTATAACAAAAATCTATTTCTGCAAGCCCTACACCTTTTTTGGTTTTGTTTCTTTTTTAATCAAACAAAAAACAAAGCTAAGGCTGTGAGAGACCAGAGTTGGAAGAAGAGAGAAATTACTGTGCTGCTTTTTGAAACACAAACATTTCTGCTTCTAGTTGCTTTAGTTGCTTAGCTACTCATCGACGTTAATTTTCTAAAATCCCAGCCACCACCTACCTGAATGCAAGCCTTATCTAAAATCTAAACTGTTTGGTGGCCTGGGAAAGCAGTCACACAGTCTTTACAGATATGAGCGATCCGAAATCTTGTGAAGAGCTGCTGTGGGGTTGTTTAAAGGTACACAGAGTTGGAATGTGCATCATCCGATTGTCTAGAACTCTCTGCTTCTAGTTACACTGGTCTGCAGAACCCCTGGGGCCATTGGCTTGCACCTTACTTGAAAATTCATTTTTTCGGCATGTGAGTTTTGCTGTTGAAACATCTTGCCAAAATAGGGAGCCCTGGGATTTAGTATTTTTTACAATTAAAAAGCATGATCAGATTTTTAGTAGAAACAAGCTTATTTAAAATTCTAGATGAGGGGTTTGTGAAGATTTGGATAACAAGGTATTTTAAAATAGTCCTACTGAATATCTCAAGAGGAGAAATTTTTATTTTCTGCTAAATCTGGGCTTAAATACAGAAAAATGCATAGGTGGAAAATAATTTTTCTGTGCCCTAAACTAGTGAGTTTTAACATATAAAAGAATGCATCATTTTTATGTGCAAATGGCTTATGTTTTAAATCTTAAATAAGCAGGTTTCGCAACGTGTGCATTAATTACCCCAGGCAGTTAACTGATAGAAATTTGGACTTGCTCAAATTCCTACTGAAGTCACAGGAATTTTGATATGACTATGCTGATGACAATAAACAAAAGGCAACTATTCATTAGAAACATGGGTAAAGAAAAAACACTCAGCAAGCCGAGCAGAGGAACACAGGGAATAGAGTTCTTTACATGATTCAGAGCACTTTGGGTTTTTATTATTTTTGTAAGGTGATCAAACAGTTGACTGTGTCCCTATAAAGAAGCATAATGATTTGTTCTTTTACGGGACAGAGAATCTTTTTAATTCCACATATTCAAAGTTTTTTTTATAGATTTTGTGAACTGGTGATGGAATTTGATTTAAAGGGACACTGTCAACTTCGTTAGGCATCAAATTTTACCTTTTTCCATAAACAGGTAAATGCCACTTGGTTTTCTTGTTTGAGACTTGTTTCCAGCATGGCTTTTAGATGTTTGACAAGAAGAGTGGGATAGAAGCTTGAAGAAGGGGAGGGAAAGTATTGCAGCAACTTAAACTTTGTGCTGGTTTTTGTTAATATTGGGGTTTTTCAAAAAACATTCAAAGGCTTGTTTCTTCCTTGCAGTCTTCTGGGTAGACCTGTCTAAATTATCACATAGCCCCAAGCCACTATTGAGTTTACTACTTTAAATTGTAAGAGAATACAAAGAAATACTGTCATTTGTGTCTCAGGTAACAAGGCTTTCAGTAATTAGGAAAAAGTTCATCCCTGCTGAAATTTTAAAGGAGGCAGGAGGAGGAGGATTTTGTTTGCTTTTAGGGAATTCTGTGCTGATCTTGTCTGTAGAGTCAGCATTTCAATTTTTTTTGCGTGAATGCCTAAAAGCAAGCAAACCAGGTTGCATGTTATTAACACTTTCTTTTTTGTTATGCACACGTAGTCGTTAACAAACCATGCGGTGCAGCTTTGGCACCATCTAAGACCCTGTCTTGTCTTTAATCTCAGAGCTGTCTGGAGTTCAGCCTAAGGATTCAGGAGTTCATTGAACTCATTCGACAGAACAAGAGACTGGATGCTGTGAGGTATGAAATTAGGATGCTTTCCAAACAATTTTCTTAACAAGATGGTATTATGCTTCATTAGAAACATGTGACTATTGTTGCAACACCCGGAAGCCCTGTAAAGCCTTGAAGGGTCTCTCTTGCCTGGTGTTGTCATCAGTCTTTGGATTTCAGCTGGGCTTGGATTTTTTTTAAAGGCAAAATGTCATTCCACAGGTGCACCTTCTTAAGGAATTGATGTTATCTCTGAAACTCTGTGTCTTCTTATTCTCCAAAATCAATATTTAGAAAAGTAACCTATTTTAAAAATCAAATGGATATTCTTGTGGCATACAGTGCACTATATAAATATATATTCACCCTTAATTAATTTTCAAGAGGTACAGCCAGCTTCTTATGGCAATTCATTACAGTTTTAATCACCAGAAATACTAAAAGGTTAATGAAACCTTCCTTTAAAGCTTTAACATTTAAATTTTGACCAAAGTCTCTTCTGCTTTGCTATCTTCATTAAACTTTTTGTTCTGCGAGTTATCTGCAAGGCCCTGTTCACCCCCTGTATTGATACCTAATTTAGAGGTCTGTATGGTTGTGAGTGGGAGAGGGATGAGCTGTGTTAGGTTTTCCTCACTCCCTTCCTCTGGCTCCAAATGAAGAAACCAACTCAGTATCCACTTTCCCCTGTTCTGAAGTAGTTCAGTGGGGACTGCAGAGAAAAAGTAACAATGCCCAGTGAGGTTGTCAATCAGTAACAGAAGTGCAGTCACACCTCAGTACTGCCTGACTTCAGCCACAAGAGAGTTTTTCTGACAATACTTTTCATACCAGCACATGAAGCAATTTATACGTCTGAGTTAATGGTCCTGATTTAAGGTGGAATAATGTTCCAGGATAACACAGGAAACTAGTCCTGCTGAAATAAGTAGAATTTTGATACTGGGACAAAGAAATGCATTGATAATTTGATAAGCAGTGACCTTGCCAGCACCAAAGTACAGTGCAGGTGGCAGAGCTACTGGAGCTTACATGTGCACAAGGGAGAGAGAACTCTCAGCAGGTTCTGTTTTGTAAGAATATTTAAACCTAAAGAGAGGTGAGAAGTTCATGAACCAACCTGAAGCTTTGCTGATACAGAACACTGTTGCCACATAATATTTCTGTGTTAAGGAAGTTGCAAGTTCTGCTGCCTTTAAACCCAAAATAGGTACTTCAGAATCTGAAACTTTTATTAGTGGAAGAGCTGATTTTTTGGTCAGAGCAGCACAGAGGTACAGAAAACCATCATAAAGTATGCACAGATTGAAAACATTCTAGCATATTCACAGATCTAGATGGAGAAGCTCTCCTGCAGGGCAAAGTTTTAGGGTTATTTCCAGGTTTCATTTCTAATTTCATTCAGATGCATGGCTTGTTTTGAGCTAATATCATTCCTACTTTGCCCTACTTGCACTTAAATCATCTTTGCTCTGGTCTCAGCCAATGCAAATATGCAATCTGATAAACTCCATCTAATTTTAATGTCAATAATTAAAACCAAACATAATTAAAAACAAAACCTACAAGCTAGCATTTAGATATGTGTGCTTACTCTTTAATAGAATTATCAAATCCTAAGGAATTGTCGAGTGCTTAGGAAAAGGATGAAAGAGACTCAGCTCCATTATCTGTCTTCTGAAGCCCATGGTGCTCTTTATACCAAATGAATACTGTGCCTTTAGCTTTATTCTCAGTTTGTTTCTTTGCCAAGTGTGCAGTCATGCATCTTAACAATGAGTAGTCCATGCTCTAGAAACTATTTTCTTTGAGCTACAGCTTCCTTATGTGGCTTGGAAACCAGAGGGCAGGCACAGAGCTGGAATAAGGAAATAGGCTGAGTACTGGGACAAAGCAGATAAGGTCCTTCTGTATTTTATTGTTACTGGATATTTGTTTCCCTCTCATCCCTTTTCCACATCAGAAGTGGTAAAATTTGCAAGCTGTCAGCCCTCAAGAGGACACAGCGTGCTCTGTGTGGAATAACCTGTCTGAGATTTACAAGTTAGAGCTCCTGTCTATATGGCAAACAAGGCATCCATATTGAGTGTTGCTGGGGTGAAGTGTGTATATTCCATATACCTGCTGAAATTCAGGGTTGACATACATTTCATACTTGGCAATTATAAGTTGCCAGTCATGGCAGTGCTGCTTTAACTTCATAACCAATTGTAAAATGAAAAGGAGCTGTGGAAGTCTTTCTATATCTTAACTGACTCCCTTTTAGCAGGATGAGTTTTGATTATTTTGTACATTCAGACTTCAACATCTCAATTCATCCTTCCAATAATGTGACTTAAAAATTGTAAGTTTTTACCATTGCATTCTAGTTTGTTTCTAAATAAATAATGAGTAAGAGAATACATTTTGGGGAGGTGTGGCATAAATTTCATTGCTTCTAGCAAACCCTTGCAACTTGTGGTTTTATTAGCTTGCTTTTTTTAAGTGCCTGCTGCAGGATTCTTTCAATATTGTGTCTGTGGTGCAATAAATAGGTCAGGCATCCATTAGAAAGCAGAGAAAGAGGCTGTTTACCAAGGAGTTTCCTGTATGAGTGGAACTGAGGGAACTGACATTTTGTTGAAACGCAGCTGGTGTTTAAATAAGTTTGAAAGCTTTTGCTGCCTGCTGAGAACCTCTGAAGTGACATTGCTTTTACATGAAAATTGATGTGAACTTTAAAATTATCCATCTTATTAAATAAGTGTTTGAATTTGTGTAGCTTTTTAGAATGAGTACAAACAGACTTTCCTCTAAGGTACCTTATCAGAGTAGCCTTGAGAGTGCAAGTTCCAAGAATGTAAAAACTGTTCTTGAATACAAAGAGTAAATCTCTTAACCTTAAATATAACACAAAGTTTTTTTCCTAGTATAATTAGCCTTTAACTCTCCATCTCTAGGGGTTTTTTTGTCAAATTTGTACCTACTAAAGTAACAATGAATGACTGATGACACCAATTTCACTTTAGGAGCTCTCACTAATTTCATTCTGGGAAATTTGACAGCATTTTGATATTTTGCTCTTATGCAATGCCAGAGATACACAAAGTTCTCAGCTAAAAGCTTAACAAAGCATCATGTGCACTTCTTGTTCTGGAGATACAAAGGACAAAAAGGAGTAAATAAGAGCTGATGATGGGAAAAGTTAGGAGAAAATGGCTACAGTCTATCATTTTAGTCAACTTCCTTCTTTCAGGGATGAATGAACATTTTATTTTTTCGGTTGGGTACAAAAATAATAAAACTTTTGAGCACTTTGAGTATAAATTCTGCTGGTTGTCATAAGGGTCTGAGACAAAGGCATTCAGACATTGGCCAAAAAACTGAGTAGAAACAAGTCCTTTCTTGATAACATCTTATGTTTGTATTCAGTTATTGCCACTGCCCAATAAGGATGTTCATTTTTATATTCAGATGTATGTAGATATATAAGCTGGACATTGCAAATGTGGATCCTTTTGTAACAATTCAATGTACCCTTAGTGAACTCTAGGTCTTCAAGTCATTGTAAGTATTTGTCAAGTACAATATGTCAGCTCTACCTGTGTGGGCTGGAGGGACATACAAAAAATGATGGACTTTGTCCTTGCAGAGTTTACAGAATCATTCTGGGATTTGAAAAACAAAATTTTCTACCTATTACACAGGAAATCAGTAGCTTCAGGGATAGTCTATTGTCAGGATTTAAAAATACTTTCTAGAAAAATTTAGCCCCTTGCCTTAGCTATAGAGACTCATATGTACTAAGAGTGCTAAAACCTTTGCATTTAAGCATTGTAATGTTCAGAGATCTCCAGGAGCATAACACTTGCACAGAGATGGAAATAGCTGAATGACAAGGAAAGAGGTGAATAGCGGTGTGAGGGCAAATAAGGTGTTATTTCGCTTGTATTCCCAAGTAACCTACAGTAATGAGTGTGCTTCCCAATCTAAAAAAAACTTGAGTGCTATGAATTAATGAACTTGCTTCACCTTTGAAGCACATTTTAATTTCTCAGTGGATGAAGTTCAGCCATAGCATGGAGACCTTGTGGGAAACCTTCCTTTTTTTTTTTTTTTTTTTTTTAAAGAACACGGGAGAGAGGGAAAGTCAGGAGATAAAGACTAACATGAGGTCACTTTGGAAAATCTAACTCATTCTGGCTGAACCCAAACCAGCCACCACATCCCACTGTGTTCAGTACTTCACAAGTAATGGAAGGCTGATGGCCTGGCAGGGAGGAGAAACTCAACACTAACCAGGCTGGTGCAAACTGAAGTGTCACTTCTGTTTCACCATCACAGAATACAACTGCGCTCTAAATCAGTTCATTTGAGAAATTTTTCCCCTCTTTTCTCTCATGCATGCACAGATAGTAATTTATCTCAACTGGTAGATCTGAATTTTTTTGTTTCCCTAATCTTTGTTTTCAAAAGCTCTTAGTTTCATCTGCAGCTCTCCACTCTTATTTTCACTTTCTTGCAACGTTTCCAGGCTCTCTCTTCTCTCAGGCCAGGAGGTTTGTGCTTCTGCCCTCATAACAATAATCACCTGAGGAACAATGTTTACATTCCTGAATTGCTCACCCAGCATAGGAAATTGGGTGGAAACATTCTGTCCTACATAACTTCCATTGCTTCCTGGCTTGGGTGGGAGAGGAAGTGGGAGTACTGAAACACTGCTAAAGAGACTTTCTCATGGTATTGATGACCTCAGTGTAGTAATCAAATTCAGAATTGGAAAAAAAAAAAAAAAAAACCAAACTTGCCTAGATTTTCTTATTCAAGCCATGAAGTAGGCATTTTGAAAATACTGTCTATTCCTAAAAGGAACTTAGGAATTAATAAAACTCTTTGAAAGTTAAAAAGAGTGGACTCTTAGTAGAGGACTTGAGAGATAAAACTTGGTATCTTCCCTGTAATACAAACTGCACAGAAGTCACAGCATAGGGAAAATTTTCCTACACTTATGGAATGCCAGAGATTCAGTGTAATGCTGGTTCCATACCCAGCCTGCTGTGCTGCATCTGTGCACCACTGAAAACAGGAGCTTTTAGCAGAAATGCTGAACTAATCATCCAGGCTGAAGGGTCTTCCTGCACTCTTACACTCCAACTTGAAAATTACTGATCTTGGGAAGACTAGACTGGGGAAACTTTCATATAGGGTTTTAAAGTAGTTCAATATCCTCATAATCTGGTAATAATTTTGTGGTTTCTTCCTATTTCCTGAAAAATCTTCAAGTTTGTATTTTTGATTTAAATATGTTTCTGGTAGTTCTGTCAACTTCTTTCAAATATCCAAGCTTTCTGCTATGTGGGTATCCCTTAAAATCAGTATGGTTAAAGCAGAAAAAATTATACTAAAGTTCTCATTAATTTTTTTATTTTCCTGGCTTAAAAAAGTGCTCTTAACAAGGTGTTTTCTATTACATTGCCCTACACTTTTTTGTAGTCTGCACAGAAAGTGATATTGTCTTCTAGCCTATACCCCTGTCCCCAAAAAGTAATTTATTCAAAATAAACATTGCCCCAGATGTCAGTGTAAATAAAGCAGATATTTGAACACTCTTGATGTGTAATGGGTCTGGAAGAGCTGATTTTCAGACTGCCTTTATCTCACTTGTGAGTGTATGCCAGAGGATTGTCATACACTGAGCCTCCATGAGCAGAGACATTTCTTCTAATAATCATGGTTGTTTTAGTTCTAGGTGAGGCAAGACTTCACACTACAGTAAAAAGATTCTGGTTTCTAAGAAATTACAGTGTAAAATGCTAATTCTTAGTCATTCTTGCATTCCCATTTGCAGGATATGTTTTTTTCAAGTCCTTTAAATGTACATAGAGCACTCCTGCAGCTCATCTATTGAGAGCACAATCTAGAGGTTTTCTCCAAAATCTTCCATAATTAAGTAAATTTACTTGATTTGGAAACAAGGCTGTCTAATAAAGTATCAATTTTCTATTTCAGACATGCAAGAAAGCACTTCAGTCAGGCTGAGGGAAGCCAGCTGGATGAGGTTCGACAGGTGATGGGAATGTTGGCCTTTCCTTCAGACACTCATATCTCTCCCTATAAGGTAACATTGAAATTCAGTGCTACAACACAATATTAAAACAGATGTTTCAGTTCTTTTTTCAGCACAGGAAAATGCATTGGTAATACCAAAATAAATGGGTTTTTTGAACTTCGTAAATTCCACCTTTGTAAGACTTCTTAATTTTAGTAACTAGTCCTTGTACATTAATCCAGAAGAGTGTTTATATTGTATTAGTATTATGTAAATTATCTGTATTATTTCAGTTGGACTGTAATAGTAACATGGATTCACACTGAGCTAGGCTTACCATAAGCCCAGCATTAGAGAGCTGTGGGGCTGGAAGCACAATAATTGTATATACAGCAAGAGACAGAAAATGGGGAAGTACAAAGGAAAAAAATAAAAGAGTCTTGTTCAACATACAAAACTGGCTTTAATACACCAGCAGCTGTTCTTAATTCTGCTTATCACATTACTGTTGTTGCAGTGGTTGGGATGAAGAAAGGAAGGATGATTTGAATGATGTGAAAGCAGTATTTTTGTTCCTTAAAATAAGTTTTCATTTATTTGGATTATGCAGATCAATGTAGATATTAGTGGTAATATCTACATCTAAATTTAAATCAAGCAAAATTCATAGGTAGCTACTGTTTTTACAGACTGAGTTCTGTGGTCATGTGCTAATTCACTTCTTTTTAACTTGGCTTTGGAGGCAGAAGGTAGAGAAGAGTTGAGTTGTTAAAGTAAGACAAGAATTCCATGAAATGCCAAGCCAATATGTGACAGTGCCAGTATAAACACGTTTTCTAAACATCATGATGAAATCATGGTTTAACAAAAAAAAGCACACAAAAAAACCCTGATATGAACAACCCACAGAATCAATATGAATTTCTTTGTTCATCTCAGTCTTAGAAGGATGCTGGTATTTTACATGGTAGATTTGGTCTAAGTTATTAGTATAAATGATAGATATGTTAGAAGACTGCAGGTGTAACATAGAGGTTATAATTATTTTAGTAGTTAGAAAGAAATAGGCAGGAAATAAAAATCCTGTATTTTATTCTAAGGGCTGGTTTGGATGGAGTGTTTCAATGAGGGGAGAGCAAGGTGAAAAAGCTAGGATTGTTTCACATACAACCATACACTGAGAACAAATTTCCGGATACTTATGGATATGACTTAAAACGCTGTAGTTTATGGAAGTTAAGTTTTGAATTCTCTAATTATTAGCTAGTTCAACACAATCACAGTGTGTGGTTGTTTGGAGTTACCTTTAATGTCTTGACTATGAGTTCTGTGCATAAATGGCTTCCTAAAATGCCTTTAAGTAACTTCTTACTAAATATTTGATGAAGTTTGTGAGATCATATCTCTAACCAACTGATTTTTATTAATTCAAGGAAAGAAGCATCTTCTATAACCGACGAATAGAACTTTCTCCAGCTTTTCCTTTCAGGACTTAAAGGAAAATGTTTACTGTGGACATGATTTTCTGGGAGACTTTTGCCTGCTGAGCAGTTGCTGATTTTCCCAAGGGAAAAGCTGTCAACAGTTTACTATTGTGGCAAAACAAGATATTTTCTTTTGATATCCCTTGAACATTATGTCACTGTGCCTTTGACTAGACCAGATTTCTTGGAGCCAAATCTAACCTGGCCTTAAACAGTAGAATCACTGAATTGTTAAGGTTGGAAAAGGTCTCTAAGCTCATCCAGTCCAACCATCAATGCAGAACCATCACTAAATCATGTCCTCATCTGCCTTAACAACTAGTGTTGTTTCCTAAGTAGTCCAGTATTCTAGGAAACTAAATGGAAAAAGTAACTTCACCAAAATTTACATACCTTGATTAGAACATTTGGTAGATGATGGAGATTGAATATTGCTCCAGCTATTTTAAATAATACTTGATTTAATAAAGCAATGTTAAAAGGTGCTTTTTAAACAATGTGCATGGGGGTGTCCACTTCTGTTTTGTGATGTTTGCTCGAGTGAGTTTTGTACAATTTGCTACTCCCAGGCTTTTGCCCCCTGGGACAATTAGATTGAAAGCAACTTATAGCTGTGTTGTTTTTTACCAGGATCTCTTGGACCCTGCTCGATGGAGAATGCTGATCCAACAGTTTAGATATGATAACTACAGACTACATCAGCTGGGAAACAATTCTGTTTTTACTATAACACTCCAGGCAGGCCTTTCAGCTATAAAAACACCGTATCCTTTAATGTAGATATTACTGGGAGTGAAAAAAAAAAAAAAAAAGCCATGTGGGGGTTTATTTTTGGCTTATGGCTGCTTTTCAGAGAGCTCAAATAAGAAATGTTGACACTTCAATATTTTTGCTCCTGAGTTGTTAAAATGGAGTATAAATTGGTCACTATTAAATTAAGGGGAGATTATAATAAATAGTTTTATAGTTAAAAAAAAAAAAAGAAAGGCATGCCCAAACAAAAATTTTAAGGTAAAATGTAACATTCTGTTTGGTTTGGCTGTCTCTTCATGTCTGAAATTAATGAATATGCCTGCAAGGGTTAGCGAGCTGGGTCACAATTACTGGTTTTTAAGCACTTAAACACAAATTTAGCTGCCAGGCTTTATGTGAATATTGAAATATAGCTGCATCTTTTAAAACTTCCTTGGGTTTGCTGCACACTGTGTTGTGCTGGAGAAGGGCTGGTGCTGCTGGAGTGCTGCCCCTCAGAAGCTTTCCCTGTGCAGGCTGCCAGACACATGCTTTGCTCACTCTTGTTCCTTGAAACACAGCAAACCCTTGATTCTTTTGTGTAGACATTAAACTTGAATTAAATGTTCCTGTGCATTCTGTCACCTGGGCTCTGTTGGCACAGCTGATGATCTTTTAATTTTAAGGTTTCCCATACAATGGGAAGTTAATTATGGTTTCATTGTGGTGATTGTTCCCTAACTTGCTGTTAACAGACAGTGTTATAAAGAGGATGGGAGCTCAAAAAACCCCGACTGCCCTGTGTGTAGCAAATCCCTGAACAAGCTGGCTCAGCCCCTGCCGATGGCACATTGTGCCAACTCCCGACTAGTCTGCAAGATTTCGGGGGATGTAATGAACGAAAATAATCCTCCTATGATGTTACCAAATGGATATGTGTATGGATACAATGTAAGTGTTGCAGTCAATGACTTGCTGAAGGCTAAAATAGCAGCGGTTAGAATAACTTGCTAGATCAAATAAGAGCTAATAAACTCAGTCAGAAGCTAGAAAAATACTTCTTGCAGTAATGTTTTTTTAAGGACTGTATATTTAGCTGCTTAAATTGGTCTTAATGAAGACATATTAATGGTCACATACCTAACTATGTGAATTTATAACATGAGATCAAATGGCATTGGAAATCTTTCCCTCCAGAGAGCAATAATGTAGAATAAGTAACTTCTGGGGGCAAAAATGTTTTGACCTCAGACCACAACATTTACAAGTTCATTTCCTAAACAGTTCAATAATGCTTTGAATTACTGTTGTGAAGATGATCTTTTGGTTTCACTCTTTTTCAGTCTCTGCTTTCTATTCGTCAAGATGACAAAGTAATTTGCCCAAGAACCAAAGAAGTCTTCAACTTCTCACAAGCTGAGAAAGTCTACATCATGTAGGTCTGTAAAACACACGATGAAGTGCCGCTGGAATTCTGACACAGTGTATCTTGGCATACCCTGTAAAGGGGGGGGGCCTTAATGTGTGGCAAAGAAGCAAAACCTGCCACCCTGGGGAGCAGACCTGTCGGTGGCATTATTGTTTCTTGCGACCAAAGATCAATGAGCAACAACAAACACTCTTGAAAGGAAATTTAAAAAAAGAAAAGAAAAAAAAAAAAGGAAAAAAAAAAAAGAAGAGAGAAATTATGACTTAAGTTTGTACTTGAATAAAAAAAGCAAAAACAAATTTTGATTGTTAAGGTTTTGTAACATAAAGTCAAAAATTGGACTCTTCTCAAATAAAAGTACTTTCATCTTCTAAAGGATAGCTTTCTTTAAAGATGGACACTTGCACTGGGGGAAAAGTTACAACAGATTTGAAATTAAATCCATTTTTCTTCCCTCTTTTTCACAATTGTCCAAGACCCTTTTGTTATCAAAGATATCAGTACTACCAACGTGTTCTCCTTTAAGCTCCTCTTTGCCTTCTTTATGATCCTCTGGTGAAGTAATCCTGAACAGGAATGATGTAACTTATTTCCATGGGAAGATATTTTTGATGTCTTTGACACAAGGTGGCTTCTCTGGAGGATCAAACAGGGACTGGTTTGAAGGAGTATGAAGTCTTTTTCCAAACCCAGATATTTTAAGGAGGTTGCATAAGTATCAAGAAGAACTGAGAACATTTCAGGCAAATTCCAATGCTTGTTTAAATGTTCTTTTTCCAGTCTACCATAGTGTTAAAGTCCTTCTAAAGTTATTAGTTATGTGCATAGGGTTCAATATGAAATCATTAGTGCTACTGCCTTATTTCTTGCTTTGAGAATGTACTCACATGACAATGAGCTGGTATTCTTAAGTGTTGGGCGAAGTTTCTGAAGATGCCTTGCAGGATGATTACATAATTTTAGGGTCTAAATAGTATTCATTACTGAAACTAATAGTTCAATTTTAACAACTGCAGAACACATCCTTATGACTTTTCAAAAGAATTAAACCATTGTAGTTTAAACAAAACCATATTGTAGAGGTTTGTATTTAGCGCTTATTTTTGCATGTTGATGTTGATTAGCTAATAAAAGATTGTAAATGTAAGACATGTTAATAAAAATTGTTTTCCATTTCTTGATTATATAAAATTAGAAAGCTGTTTTCTGTTTAAATGTAAAAAGAATTATCTCTCAGTGGCTTCTCTTAAAAGAAGTGTAACTTCCAAGTGTTGGTTTTCAGTGTTCTGCAAGATTTAAAAGAAAAAGAAGAAAATTAGCAAAACAAATACATACTGATAACCAAACCAAAAAACCGCAGCAAACCAAGAAAATGCCACACAGCAACCATAAATATAATTCTTCAGAGCATTTCAGTCAAATAAGTATTTTTGGTTTAAACTTTTCACATATGAACAGTACACTCCAGGGGTTTTTCTGTTTCTTCCTAAAAGACTGCCTCATGTCCTAGAGCCTTCCTGTTAATAAAATGTTGTGGGTGATGTTAGGTGTGGGTTTTTCATGCTTTGAAGAATGCTAACAAAGCACAGACAAAGGACCACAACCTCTTTCCATGTTCAACACTTAAAGGTCACAGATATTGCTAAACTGCTGATACTAGCCACTGTGAAACTGTAAATACATGGGATTTCCAGGGAGGTGTCTCTGAAAAGGTTCTATTTTCAGTAGGTATCAATTGATGCTTCAGAAGAGGTGTGTTTAGATCACTGCAGTGCTTGGCATGGGCCAGTGCTCCTGCACTCACTGCTGGAAGGAAAGGGTCTGTTCCCTGGGCATTTTCTGAAGTGGCAGATTTGATGATTCCTTAGAATAAATGCAGTCTACCCAGTGGAGGCAGATACTGAGAGAATTTACATTAGTGACTGGAGTAATTTGCTGTCAGTTATGCAGTAACTGCTCTCTGCCTTTCTCCTGTGGCAAGAGTTGGAGAACCCTGAACTCAAAGCAGGGAAGATGTCACCCTGAGGAGCAGTGTTACTCAAACCCATGTGGAACAGCACCTCTCTTTCTTTGGGGCACTGTTTACAGCATTGTTGCAGAAGGGCCAACATAGCTTTGAGCATGGCAACCTCCCTTTTCCCTACTTTGCAGAAATTCGTAAAAGGCCAAAGCAGGAAAGAAGCAGTAGATTTCTGTTGGACCTGAGGGAATGTGTGGTAAATGCACAATTGTAGGGCATTGAAATTGTTGCTTTTGCTTCTCTTAAATACTGCTTAGAGCTGTGGTTTCCTGACACCAGCCTGTTTTGATTTCTGTGACCTGAGCAGAGTGGTGGAGAAACCCACACTCTCAAAAAAACCCCTAGTTTGAGATGAAAGGAGAACAGCTGTCCTAAAAGGAGGGCCTCTGTTTCTGGGAGGTGTGATTCCAGAGGGCCAGGTGCCAACATGAGGACTCAGTGCCTGATGGTGTGTTACAAGGGAGTGTTCCAGAAGGAGCGTAGGGGAGCTTCAGCTGTTTGTTAGCTCTGACTGCTCACTTTGGAAATCTGCAGTCACACACCCTGTTCTGACTGCAGCGAGGCCTGTGTGCCACAGGCAGCTGCAACCTCCTGGCTGCCCCTTCTGAACCGCTGGGCTGCTCTCAGGCTTGCTCTGCCATGGCTTTGGAAGCCTTCAGCTGTATGAGGGTCAGCAATGCTGGCAGGCACAGACTCCTTTGGTGCAGCTTGGAGCTCTGGTTTGCATTCCCTGGCTGCTCC
Source organism: Brachypodius melanocephalos (assembly GCA_013398615.1). NCBI lineage: Eukaryota > Metazoa > Chordata > Aves > Passeriformes > Pycnonotidae > Brachypodius > Brachypodius melanocephalos. Next base: position 4,700,944 of record VZSR01003371.1, read on the forward strand.
TGATCCAACAGAGGTGTTGGTTCACAGCTCATCTCACAGGTAGCCCCAGACATCAAACCAAGAGCAGCAGGTGACTCAGAGTAAGTATAAAGTTATTTGAAATCATAGAAATTCTCCAGTAAAGCAAAGACTTCTCTCTCAAGATCTGACTGAGCTGGAAATGAACAATATCCTTCACTGTGATGTTTTTTCAGTCTTACCAGGCAACTTGAGGCTCTGGATTTTGGTTGCTGTTCCTGTTTGAAGGCAGCAGTTTGTCCCAGTTGGGATCAGGACAGGTTCCTCTGATTTCCTCAGTTACACCAAGGATGAGAATTGCCTTAACCTTTCCTTCCATTTGTTGTGGTCCAAAGCCCTACTCTAAACACTGAAGATTTCCCAGTATTGTGAAAAGAGAGATACTGGTTACTCTTCACAGTGCCCTGGGGTGGTTTTGTACCTGTTTCAGCTTCCATTCTCTTCCAGGCTGAGAAGATTCAGGATGCTGAGGTCACAACCTTTTGTAGATAGGAAGTAGCAAAGCTGATACCAAACTCAGGCAGAACATTTTCCTGCAAGCTTTAAAGACTGATGAACTGGTAAGGGTTTGGGGTGTTTTTTTTAATATAAGCATGGCCTTTCCTACTCAGTAATAAAATTACTCTTTGGGGAACAAAGAACATTATTTGGGACAGGAAGAATGAGAAAATTAGAGCTGGAAATGGCCAAAAAGAAGCCTTTGAACATGTGTAATGGGCCACTATTTGGGGGAAAAAAAAAAAAAGAAGAAAAAAAAATTAACACTCTGACTTGCTTTTTTTTCAGCCTCAGATACCCTGAGCAGAGTGTGTTGGGAAACACACTAAATATTTTTATTGAGGGTGCTTTGAGACCCACACTGTGACACTGTGCCCTGGGCATCCTGTTGCATGATAGAGAACATTTGATACAACAAAATGAGTATTTAAAACTTTTGCATCCTGCTTTTTCATGTTTGATAATGAGGTATTCTGAACTCATTATTCTGAACACCAAATAAAGCCCAGCCCAAATCCACATGATAGTTGGTCAAGTCTGATCTTCATCTCATCCTTGAACAGATAAAATTGTTTCCAGTGGTTTCCTCTAGTCACTGAATCTGTTCCTTGTTTGATGATGAGGGGGGTCAAATATTCACCAGGATCTCCCTGCCATTATGCTTTCCCAAAGATTGGTGGTGTCTGGTTGGTTCTGCAACATGCATCAGCCACACTGAAAGGCAGCATTTTTCTTAATTCAGTCATTTATTTTAAAGACTTGGCCCTGTTAGCTGAGAAGTTTTCAGCAGCTCAACTTTGTCTTTGTTTTAGAAGGAGATGCAAGATGGGCAGATCAGGACAGCACAATTTCTTATCTCTTCACTAACACATCCTCTTTGAGCCAGTAGGTTCTGTATGTAGAAGTATCTCTGGCACATTCAGGGGAAAAAAATTGCAATCAAGGCCAGAGAGAGGGAGCAAGATGTTACAGTTCAGTTACTGTTGGATGTGAGGGCTGAAGATGTTTTTGGCACAGCAGCTGTAGAGCCAACACAGAGTTCTACCTTACAGCTGGCTTTTATGAGAAGTTGTGTGAGAACTAAGCACTGAAAAAAAAAATCCTAACAGATGTAGTCCTGATCTCAGTTTGAACTGAAGCTCTAAAACTGTCCATGGGAGTTCTTAACATCTAAAAATAGTCCTCATTGCTAGCTGGCAACAAGTTGATTTCACTGAGGAGCTCACAGTTGTGAATCAGGTATTTTCAACTACACCATAAAATCCTGCTTTTGATCATTTTACAATTATCAGAGATCTGTAGCCTAAGCCAAAGGAAAGCAGCTGTAGGATAAGTAGCACCACAAGAAGAACAATAGGAAATAGCAGAACAAGAAACAGAAAGGGCCGCTGAACAAGAAAAGCTGTTTGGTTTGATTCATTAAAAACAAGATCAAGCATCAGCGTAGAGCTAAGAAATGTTATCAGCCAGTTACCTTTCAAAGAGATTAAAATAACTGAGGCTTTAAAAGTGAAAGAAGAAAAAATTAACATGGAAGTACTGCCTGATAGAGATCCAGACTCTGTTACAAAACTGCACCCAGCACCTTGCTACTTGCTCCTAATAAAGATGGGAACGTGCGACATCGGTGGGCGGCGTGGAGAGGGAGATGCACTGAGGAAACCAGAAATAACTTAGCAATATGGAAGTGAAAAAAAAAGTGCCTGTTATAGAAACCAAATGATCAGTCCTCTGGGATTGTTAATTGTTCAGCTCTAATGGAAAGAAGATGCTCTAGTACCCAGTCTGGGAATCGTGTCATGTAGAATCAGAATGGTTTGGTTGGAAGCGACCTTGTAGATCATCTCATTCCAATCCTCTGCCATGGGCAGGGACACCTTCAACTAGACCAGGTTGCTCCAAGCCCTGTCCAACCTGGCCTTGGACACTGCCAGGGATAGGGCAGCAACAGCTTCTCTGGGCACCCCTTGCTAGGGCCTCCCCACTCTCAGAGTAGAGAGTTTCTTCCCTCTATCCACTCTAACCCTGCCCTCTGCCAGTTTGAAGGCCCTGCCCTTCATCCTGTCACTCCTTGGCCTTGTCAAAAGTCCCCTCTGCAGCTTCTTTGTAACCTCTTTACATTCTAGAAGGTGCTGGAAGGTCTCCCCAAAGTCTTCTGCAAGCTGAACACCTCAGCTGTTTTCGGCTGTCTCCACAGCAGAGGGGCTCCAGCCCTCCGATCACCTTTGTGGCCTCCTCTGGACTCGCTCCAGCAGGTTCAGATCCTTCTGATGCTGGGGCTGCAGAGGGGTCTGGTGCTGCTGTGCTGGAGGCTGGAGCACAGCCCTGTGTGTTCAGGTCACATTTCTTACACTGCAGCTGGAGCAGAGAAATCACTGAGCTGTTCAGTTTCCCAAACTAAAAGAGAAAACTAAAGCTGGTTAAGTGGTGGATAACATCTACTCCTTTTACACTATTTCCTATCCCATAAGATTAAACTTTATGTTGTGCATTTAAGGAAATAGCTATACCTACCCCACAGAGCAGAGGAGCAGATTTTCCCAGGGAGATCATCTGCATTCCCAGCCAGGACTTCTTCCTGAGAACCAGAAGGAAGAATGAAGAGAAAAAGATTATAAGGTCTATTCACTTCAGAACAAAAAGATCTTTAACTAACTTAAATATTTTGTTCCTCACCCATGGAGATTAAGCAGGGTCATATAGACAAATTCCCCAAAAGGAAATAAACAGATAGTAAACCAGCAGACAATTTCCTTTTCTTTCTTTGCAAAGCACAGCAAGACAAATTGCTCAGAGAAGCCAGGAGCAGAGCTGTGGGAAGTTCTTCAGGGTGCCCATGGCATGCCCCTTGTGGAGATGTCTCCTCTTTCAAGTGGCAGCTTTAGGGACTCAAACCAGAGAAATATTTTATTAAATCCTGGAGGGGTCAGGGGGAAATCGATCTTAGACAAGCTGAAGTTGCTCTGGATGCAGTCATTAAGGAAAACCTTGCATTAATTCCTTACAGGAAGGGCATCATCCTGGCATTGTGTTGTAATGCCCAGCTAACACCTCCACTGGAACAAGCTCTGTGCCCTGCTGGCAGAACTGCCCTGGGACAGCAGAAACCCAACAGACAGGGTTTGAACCCCAGGCTGCTTGTTGCTGGGTCCCCTCCTTTTGAGGTGGCTCCTCCCTCGGTGGGAACTGTTTTGATCAGTGGTGTGGAGAAAGAGCCTCTTTCTCCATGAGGATCATGGAGGATTTTCTATTTTAAACTGTGCACGCTCAAGTTGCTGTCTCATTGTCCTGCTTCTCCGTGCACAGGAGCTCATGAAATTATTTTTTCCTATTAGTGACCATAAGGAACATCGGTTTACAGGGCTGACTTCCACCATAGGAAATGGAGAAGAGTTCAGGCTGGGTAGCGGGGGATGCACCAGGAGAGCATCTCTATGGGCAGCTGTTCGAGCGAGGGAAGCAGCAGCAGCATCTTGTGCTGTGTGTGCCAGCTGCAGCACCTGAGCAGAATGGGGAGCTCTGCTGTGGAGGGGAGGGGAACCCCCAGCTCTGATCAGCTGAGTCCAGAGTCACATTCCTATCTCAGGAATATTGCAGCCTGCTTCCTGGCTCTTTCCTGGAGTCAACATGAGGCTTGAGCCAAACAGGCTTGGAGTCTGTAAATGGATCTTGCCCTCAGGGCATCTGCAACTTGTCCATCCTCTGGGTACAGAAGGTGCCTGGAGCAACCGCGCTGCCAGCCTTTGTGTGTGGGAGCTGAGACACGGCCAGCCCCAGGAGGAACAACCCTGGAATGGGACAAATACCATGGAGTGAGTGATCCTATCTTGTTGGACGGTCAGACAGGGAAGAACAGATGAGAATTGATGTTGCCGATGCAAATCTGCTGGCTTTTCTTTTCCAGCAGCACTTTGCAAATGTTGATCTCAGATATACATAGGCTCTGATGATCCGGGCTTTGTGGCATCTGTTTTCTTTGAATGTCACTGTCACATCCATTGCCAGCTATCCAGATTCAGTGCTGCATTATCCTCCTTCAAAAAGCAGTGAATAAACAGGGTGCTGGTGTTATAGGATAGCTAATGATTTTGTTTTAACTACCAGGTATAGATAAAGCCCAGAGGCTACAGCTGAATTGCTGTTTTGCTCTTTCAGTGAGCAACAGACCTTCTTTGACACACCTAATTTCAATAATAATTGGAAAGAATTTCACCTGCCCTGTTAAGAAAGTAATTATCCTACCCTTGGCCAAAACATATTCCCTGTGTCTCTGGAACCTTCGTCTGAGGATATAACATTAAAAATTCCTCAGTGAAGTAAGATTAGCAGCTGCCGCATCCAGAAATACCTCCCTTATTCTAAACCAATTAGCAAAGGATAATGACTGGTTTCTTTGCGCTGGGAAACCATAAATAACATCACCTGTGATCTCTGCATTTGAAGGTGTGAGATGCTGGAGTAAATTTTTATCTGAATAAAGTGTTTTGCTTAATTCTTTCCCTCTGCATCTTGTATTTCCAGGAACACCATGAAAAGAAATCAGAGTGCTGGTGCCAGTTTTGTCTTGGCCAAAGAAGTCAAGAATCTTTGGGTCAGTAAACCTAACACTGAAAGTTTGGGAAGCCATTTAAAAAATATTATTTCAAAATAACACCTCAAGGTACAGGTGAATAGATAATGAAAGATCTGGGCTAAAACATGAAGTCTCATAGAAAAAGTTTCTGGAATGTTCTAAAACTTTATGGAAATCCCATTAAATACACCAGTATGGATCATTTCTGTTAAAACACCATAGGTTAAAAATGCCACCTCACAGCTTCATCTGCTCCAAGCAGTTAGAGGGGCTTCTCCCATCACTAGAGGAACATTCCTATCACCCTTCTCTGTCCCTAGGTAATTGAGTCTTGAAATTTGGAACATTCTTGAAAACTTCCCATAGTCACTTTTAAATCAAGGATGCTTCAAAGAGACACAATACCCTTTTTCTTACACTCTATTTGCAAAACACTCTCCCTCTGTGCTGTCCCCTCTCCAGGATCCACTGACAACTCCACAGCATGAGTAGCCAGGGTCCTGCTTTAACAGTTACTGTCTGAGTCACCAGGATTTTCATGTCCTGCCATCTCTGTTTTGTGTAAAAAGTCTTCTCTGTAATGTAATGCCTTCCAAAAGAGCCAGTGGCAAGAGATCTCCAGTGTCCTGATTTTGGATGTCGAGTCTCAAAACTATTTACAATCCAAGGCTGTTTGGTTCAAGCACATCTGTCAGAAAAACATCATCATGACACAGAGAATCTGTTTTCTCACTGGTAAAATATGTGCCTGGTTTCCAGTTTGAATTCATCTTTTGTTTCTTGTGTTTTTCACTGCTATACTCAGAATCCTTTAATGCAAAATTTTTTCCCAGAGGATAATTTTATTTTATGAACAAGTTACCCCACAATAATCAAAACTGATTTAAATCTTTACTAGTAGGCACTATTGCAACTATTTCTTTTCTGCTGTTTGTTCTTGTGTCCTTCCTATATGTCACAGAATTTTTTAAGAACTTCATAAAATGCATATTATTTTAGTATTTGCTGTGCTGTTTACCTATTTTACAGAGCTTAAACTGCTTAGTGCTTTTTGTTATTGCTCTGAAACTGTTTAACCCTGCTGTTCCCACAGTGTGATTCCGTATAATAGAGACATTTTTGAAATTTGCTGATGGTTCTGAAATAGCAAGAACTGCTGCTTTTCTATGCAGCAAATGCAGAATATAGATTGATGTTAAAATATTCCTGTGCAGATCTTGAACTGCGATAGTTTTAAAGAGACAATGCAGTATACTTCTGCATCAGATAAATTTTGTTCCATAGGGTTTTTATTGCACCATTTAAAGCAGAGTCCAAGCAGTGATAAAAGTATTTGGAGATGGGAGAAACCATACTGATTACAGATAATTTGGATTACTTGTTTGTAGTGAGTAAAGTTGCACTGTGTTTGATACATGTAAGGGAACCTCTAAGCACTTCCATCATTTTCTCTGGAGCCACATTAACCAACCTGTGGTTCTGGTGCCCAGGGCAGTGTTTTGGCAGCCTCGTTGCGATTTCAGTTCACCAGCACTGGCCTTTCAAGGCAGAGTCACTTCTCTGATAGGAACAGGTTTTACCTATATAATAAGAAGGGAAAATAATTTTTTTCAGCTTTTTGGTGCAATCAAGCTTTTTTCATTGATTTCTTAACAAGCTCAAATATCTTCCATTTTGATTTTTTTAATTTGCTTTAGAGTTTGGGGAGGAAGGGGTGTTTTTGTTGGGGTTTTTGGGGGAGGTTGGGGTTGGTTTAATTTGTTTTAGGTGGGGTTTTTGTGTCTGCATGTGTGTTTAGAAAAAAGGCAGTGTACCACTACACACTTTAAATGTTTCTGTATTTTTCTGTTTCTATATTTTGGTTTACTCCATTCATTTCCCTCTACAAGCACAGTCAGTTCTTTTTGGAAAATGCCCCCACCTTTCTCAGACACATGTGTTCTCTTTTAAACTGTCATTAAAATTACCTTCTATGATGTGACACTCAGGAATGCTTTGTCCAAACAAAATCTCTTCTTTGCCTATTTTATTGTGAGACTGTGATTATGTTTAAAGGTTCGGATCTGTTTCAAGATTTATTCCTGGCTTGGAAACAGTGTGGCTTTGCACAGGGATGGAAGATGCAACAGAATATGGGAAAAAGGGTTGTGAGTGGGGTTCTTAAGAGACATTTATACATATATATATATATATATATAGAGAGAGAGAGAGAGAGAGAGAGAGAGAAAATATGTATATATAGTATATGTATGTATATGTATATGTATATGTACGTGTGTGTATTTATATACAGATAAATACAAATGTAATGTGCCACATTTAAGTATCTGTCACATGTGGCCTTGACAAGGCTGAGTTAATGGCTGGGGGTGATCTTGATGATCTTGGGGATCCTTTCCAACATAAATGATCCCATGACTTTCCCGGGTGATCCCTAAGGTTTTGGATTTGGCACATACACCCCATCGGCCCAAGCCGCTGCTACAAAGCCTGTAAGCTCAAATCCTACAGTTTAAAAACAAAATAAAATCTCTCTACGACAGTGAAAACGATTTGTAGTTGGTGCTGAAAACATCGAGCAGGATTTCCAAGGCGAGGCTTTTCCCCAGGAACAGCGGCCTCAGCCCCAGCCTTTCCTGGCTGGACGGGCTACAGGTGTTCCTGCATTGCCACCTGCTGGGGGCTGCGCCCAGGGCAGCCCGGCGGGGACACGGGGACACGGGGACACTCCGCACAGCCCCCCCTGCAGGAGCCCCGTCTCCAGTGGTCCCCACGCGTGTGGCTTTACACCGGCAGAAATGCCCCGGGCTGCTCCTGGAGGGCGAAATAAATGGAGTTTATGGTGTGTGTGATTCATTAGGCACACTTGTGGTGAAGAGTGGAAGTTCAGAGCCTTATAATGTCAATTTTTACTCTTATCTGCAAATAAACTCATCTTAAAACTATATTATGCTTCTGTATAAATTTCATTTTTATTCTCCTTTGAAAATGTACTTATCTGAAAAGTGTATTTTCATAGCTCTATGAGCTTAACTAATATTTTAAATTTTTTCCTCTAAAAAAAATGTAGCTTTAGGGATTTTTTGGGTTTTGGTCGTTTTTGTTTGTTTGGGTATTTCTGGGGTTTTTTATTAAATAAAAAAAAAAAAAACACTTTGTAAATAGATGTAGAACTTTTTTTTCCTCAGCAGTCAGGAGGCCGTGTCTCTCAGGGGTTGTGCCCCTCGCGGCCATGCAGGAATGCGGTGACAAAGGCAGTGACAGAGTATTTTCTGTGATTTCAGCTGAGCAGAGGCTCTCACAGTCACCCAGCTCAGACCAATGCTGGCAGTGCTGTTTCCTCTACTATCCCTACAAATACACCTTGTCCACGTGAAACTACTGACTGCCAGTTTTGTTTACATTGCAAAAACAAGAAACCCCACACTTCACTCGAATTCAGGGGTGGCTGCATGAGTTACACCGCTGAGGACACCTGTAGGAGGTGCTGCTGCCCAAGGGATGCGATCATATCTGTTGGCTGTACCTACAAGTCTCATTCCAAGCTGTACTGATGTTCAATTGCCTAAAAAACAGTGAAACATTTAGGAATCCTAGTAGGGCAAAATATGAAAGAATGTTGGTCAGTGGAACTCTTGTGGTGCACTTGCTGCAGAAACTGAGAGCATGCTAAGGGGTCCAAACCCATGAAATATGAATAAATATTTTCCCATTCTGCTCCAAACTAGGTATTGATCCACAGAAGTGCAACACACCTCCTTAAAAGCATAAATAAATAACTACAGACACTTCATAAGACTTCCTGCCTCCTGCTTTTCAAGACACTTTCTTCTTCCTTTTAGTTATACTTCAACATTTCCTTCTCTCTCAAACTGTGGTCTCTGCACTCTATTTTTGTCCCAACTACCTTGTAATCTCCTCAAGCCAGGGACTTTCTTCCTGCCTGCAAAAGCCAACCTGTATAAATAATCTCTTCATAGAGACAAGGCATTCTTTTATCATAACTGTAGAAGAAATACCCTGGAAAAGCTGGTTTTGATCCATGAGGCTTTCTTGCTCACTGTAAATAAAAGATGATGGAAAAGCTGAAGGCTGAAGGCTGAGAGCAGGCTCATTTGGGCACCATCCTGGTGCTGACGGGGTGCAGTGAATTTAGATGGATGACTGAGGACTCTGGATTGCAGTGCCACTGTGGGTCCAAGCTGCCTGGTATGTGAACAGGACAGAGGAATCTGCAATGGAAAAGCCCAGAACAAAGCAGACAGTGCTTGTGCAGTGGTGTGCAAAGGCTGCAATACACACACAGACCTATCCCTGTCTGAAACGGTGACATCAAGAATGGATTTCACTCCCCCTTAACTGGAGGCAGCACTGCAGCTTTTAGCATCTTCAGAGCAGTTCTCTTTTCTGCATCCTTGGGGGGAAAAAAAGGAAAAAAGGAATTAATTTGGGTATCTGAGCCACAGCTCCATGCAGTCTCTCATATGGAGAAACCTGCTGGAGGGACTGCAGCTCTGCTACAGCCTAAGGCTTTCCAAGGATGGGACAGCTCAGGCATCCATCAGGCAGAAGAAGCTTCTAAACAGTACCATCAGTGAGTCAATGTGACACCCAAACCAGTCTCTTCAGGTTGTTTAAGAAATTTCTCCTAATACCAAATGTTTGAAAACAGTATTTACACACGCAGGAAACTGTCCTTTCTGTCTCTGTATGATTTAGCATATATATGATATATATACCCTCTATATGATTTAGCATCAGAGGGTCTTCATGCAGAATTTGGGATGGATTTCCTCTTTTGGTAGCCTTGGAGGTCTTCTTTTCCTCTGCAGTCTCCTTTTCTACATGTCAGCAACCTTCAAGCTGCTCCTTTTCTGCACTATCTGATCCGAATCCTGCCTTAAAGGCTGGTATCCCCCTGACCCCCAAGGAAACCCCTATGCAGTGCAGTGGGGTGTGCCTTGGTCTTTTCTGGGTGCATTCATGTAGAAATGTTAACTCCTGGTGTGGATATATATTGTCTAACATAGAAAAATTCTCATTAAGCTCCACTTTGGGTCTGCACAGACATTCCAGTGAAGAAAAAAAACAATTTACCCTGATTGATACTAATTAAGTGTGTTCACATTGGTATGCAGTTCCAGGAATTGCTGGAGGATCATTTTCTCAAAATATTCTAGACATAAATACAAGCTTTGTGTAGGAAGGTGCTCCTTGATTTGTGATAGTTCTCCTACAGCTATTGCTGACCCATCCAGCTCACAAGTGGATATTTAATTAGTGGTCTAAGCCACACAGAGCAGGTTCATTCATCTCCTCCTATGACAGAATTATAAAATGCTACAACAGGCTGAAGTGTTGTCACAGTCACTATTTCACGTAGTTAGAGGAGGTCACCAAGTACCTTCAGCCTTGCATTATTGATGCTTTAATGAATAGATTATTTCCCCTTTGAGAACATCTGTGTAAATACAATCTTTACCCCTTACAAGGTAGTTCAGAGCTTTGAAATATCTGTCACTGTTTCGCTCAACTTAAACTGGAGGTTCAGCATCTGTTCAGCTCACATAGGAGGTGATTTTCTTTACAACCCAATTGGCACAAGCTCTGACAATTTAATATAAATGTTTATCATGTTTCTGTATCTTCAGACCTGAAACAAAAGTTATTTTAACTCCAAATTATTTGTAGGGAAGCCTTTCTTTGCCTAAGTTCCATTTTGGCAGGGAAAGAAATCCTCCTTTTTAATTTCATGTCATTAAGCTGAATAGAGCTATCTTTAAAGTTATGGGGGTTTTCTTTTTGACTGACATTCTCCTTTATTGCAAAGCTGTAAAACAACCCTTGGCAAAGAATCATCTAGTAAAATGGTGGAACTGTTTCCTACTGAAATGTTTCTTTTATTAAAAAAAAAAAAAAAAAAAAAAAAAAAAACACAAAAAAAGCCAAAAAACCCCAAAACAACAACAACCCACAACAACAACAACAACAAAAACAAACAAACAAACAAACAAAAAACTAAACCAGATAATTTGGTATTGCACAAAGTCTGAAATAACCTTTCCCAGAGCCATCAGTTTGACATTTTAAATTTGTGATGGAACAAATGGTTCCTCTTTAATGCAAGAACACACAGATCCAAATCATTGTCAGTGGACAAAATTCTGGAGGTTTTCTTTCCAAAAGTCTTTGGAGTTATGTGTTTGGCCAAAGGACCAACTGAATATGACCTGTGGATGGACCAATTGGTTCTGTCTGGAGATACCTTCCTGTAGGAGAACATTTTCATTGCAAATGCCTCCTGCCAACAATGACAGTGTTGGATATTCTGGAGAGGTGGTGGACAGGACAGTGCTTCTGGAAGAGTCTGTGCTCCTGCAAGGTGTCACTCACTCCAGAGCATGCACAGTGTCCCCACGTTGCTCTTGCTGATGTCTCAGTAGAGATGTAAGAAATGCAACTCCTGGATTCAACAATCCACACAACATGAAGCTGTAAACAAACAAAAAAAAACATTGAACTCTGAGGCTCTGAAGGGATATCAGCTGGTGTTCAGCTCTGCCTCTGCACTCCAGTGTTCTGTGTTCTCCTCCATGGAACAGCCCAGACCAGCTGGGGAAAATCCGTGCAGGTGCAGAGGTTTGTGACTTTTGCAGTTGAATGAATTTTTCACTGTTCAGGCTCTCTTCAGCCTTTTATCAGGCTGGTCCAGAAGAAGAGAGTATGGAAATGATTGAATGGTGGATATTTGCCATGTTCATTAAAAAGTAGAACGGAAAAGGAGACTCAGCAACTTAAGCCAACACAATTTTATGTAATTGTGTTTGATTTTAATAAATAAATAAATAGCCTGGATCTCACTGGGATTTGCCTAAGGGACTAGCATGAATGAGTTACACAACTCAGCACTCGTTCATTCATTCATCAACTGATTCTTTGCAAAACCATATGGCTCCTTGCAGGGATTTCTTTAAATATTATGCAAAAGTATGAAATCAGTGCCTTTGTAGATGGTAAGTCTGTTGCTTGAGGCTCATTTTGAAATTCCATTTCCAGATAGCACAGCAATGCTCCTTTTGCAAGTCATATCCTAACAGAAAGCAGTTGTTCTGGCACTTTCAATCAAATGAAAAAAAGAAATAGATATAAACAGTGAAAGAGTAAACTGATCTAAACTTTAAAGATGAGCTGTGCTGCTCTGTGTGACTTTCCCATGGAAATGTACAGTGCTTGATGGAAGGCAATGAGGAAAGGATAAACATTATTAAAAAGTAGGATGTCATTGGTTTCATGCATTGAGTCAGAAATAGCAGAGCCACTGCAAAATGCATGTATTCATTTACTGCAGTAAATCTGGTTGATGATGTGAGTCCATTTCTACGGAAAATTGTTCAATGCCATCTTTCCCCATCACAGGAGCCAGCAGACACAGCTGCAACACCAACCCACAAAAATCACTTCCAACACGTGCTTGACTGTGGATTAATGGAAATACCCGTCAATTAGCTGACAGTATTTTCAAATGGGAACAGATATTTTAGATGTCTTCCTTCTCTAGGATGTTCAAAGCCGGCACCTGCAAGGTCTTATTTATTCGCAGTGGTTAAGCAGCATTTTCAGAGTTAGGGGTCTGCAGAGCCCCTGTAATTGAGCACCCAGAGCTGCAGGCAGTCAGGTTCTGCCCGCAGTGAATCCAGGGCAGTCTCACCACGTCCCTTAATGGAACCAGAACTGTGGGGTAGCACACAAGGACACCTTTTTGGTGGTGCAGCAGCGGCCAGGGTTGGGCCCCTCATGACAAGGACCCTGAGGGGCTGGAGCGTGTCCAGAGATCGGGATGGAGCTGGGGAAGGGTCTGGAGCACAAGTGCTGTGAGGAGCAGCTGAGGGGGCTGGGGGGCCCAGCCTGGAGAAATGGAGGCTCAGGAGGCCCTTAGGGCTGGCCACAATTCCCTGTCAGGAGCTGGTGGCCGGGAGGGGATGGGGCCCTGCTCCCAGGCAGACAGCGACAGGACGACAGGACAGTTTTACGGCGCGCCAGGGGAGGTTTAGGTTGGACATCAGAAGGAATTTCTTCACAGAGAGGGTGATTGGACCTCGGAAGGGGTTGTCCAGGGAGGTGGCGGAGTCACCGTCCCTGGAGGTATTTAAGGAAAGACCGGCGTGGTGGTGTTTTGTTGGTGTCGATGATCTCGGAGATGTAATTGATTCTATGATAAGCAGGGCTGCTGTGTGCCGGCTGCTCGCCCCTCGGGGCGGACTCAGCCCTACAGACAACGAGGGATTAAACACCCCCTCACACAAAACCGGGCCGCGGCTCCTTTAAGGCTTCCTCCGCCCTTCCTCAGCCGCGCTTCCGGGTGCGGAATGTCACGTGGGCGACGCCGTGCGGAAGCGGCGGTGGGGAGGCCGTGGTAGGTGCCGGGAGCGGGGGGGTGGAGAAAGGTACCACCTGCCGCGGGGCGGGGGAGCAGCACCCTAAAGGGGCGGGGCTCACTCGGGGGCGCGGTCTTCAGTGAGGGGCGCGGCCACAGTACCCCAAAGGGGTGGGGCTCCGTGTGGGCGTAGCTCTCCGGAGGGAGCGTGCACTTGTGGGGCGTGGCCCACCCTGGGGGCGGGGCTTATGCAAGAGGCGGGGTTTCCTCAGGGGTGGGGCTCCGCTGAGGGCCGGAAGATGGCGCCTCCCAGTCGCGGCCGGGCCCGTCGGCCCTGGCAGTTCCCCGTAGGGGCTTCCCCGGCTTGAGAGACCTTCGGGAGGGTGTCCCGGCAGCTCCGGTGCCTCGGTGCCGGCCAACATGGACCAGCGCCTGGCTGAGCTGGTGGAGGAGCTCACCACCTCGGGGGAGCCGCGGCTGGAGCCTGGCAGGATGAAGGAGCTGAAGAAGATCTGCAAGTACGGCCGGAGGGAGGGACAGAGCCGGGCTCCGCTCGTTGTCCCCAGGCCGGCAGTCCCGGGCGGAGCCCCTCCGAGCGGCTCTTCCTGGGTCTTGCTGTGAGGACTGGGTGCTGTCATCACAGAAGCTGCTCACTTAAAATTTAAAATAAATTACGGCCCCAAACTTACGTTTTTACGTGCTGAGACTCTTTTTAAATATCTCCCCTTCCTTTTTCTTCGTTTTCTCCGTGCTCAGGTCGTCGTCGGAGCACATCAGCCTCGCCTACCACCTGCTGGTGACGCGGCTCCAAGAGGAGCACGCCGAGATGCGCTTCTCCGCCTTCCAGGTCGTGCAGGAGCTGTTCGCCAGGTCCCACCAGTTCAGGACGCTGCTCATCGCCAACTTCCAGGAGTTCCTGGAGCTCACGGTGGGGATAGACCACGAGCAGCCGCTTCCCCCGCCCAAGGAGGTGGCGCAGAAGCTGAGGAAAGCAGCCATCAAGGCAGTGCAAGACTGGCACGAGAAATACGGGGAGGCCTACAAGCAGCTTTCCCTGGGGTACCACTTCCTAAAGCAGAACAAGAAGGTACTCTGCGCTTTTACTCCACACTGTGGTATTAGGTGATGATCACCAGGAGGTGTTCAAAGTAGAGAAACCAATAAATGTAAAAAAAAAAAAAAAACCCAAAAAAAAAAACAAGCTGTAGGAAACAACACGTCCTGTAGGAGACCTCCTGTTGAGCATGGTCTTTGGAAAACAAACCCCAGGCTTTCTGTTCATCTTGCAATAATGTCAGTTTTAGAAACCCTAGTCTTGTGCTCACAGCTGGGCTCTGCCTTTTTCAGGGTATTTTCAGCAAGTTTTGCTCACCAGCTGATTTTGTTTCACCCACTGATTCCTGACTGGAACCCCAAGGTTTAGCTCTTCTGGGAAGGGAAATAATGGTCATGCCTTAAGATAAGGATAAACAGCTATTAAATCTTTGTATGCCAGTTTAAACTATCCTGATTTCTATACTGAGCTGCCCTGTTCTAGGTCCCCTTTACTATCCAACTCTGCAAGTGTACATGCCCGCCACTCTCAGCTACAGTGTTACTGTGCTAGAAAAGAGGTTTTATGAAAGAGAAATTCCATATAAACCTTAGCTTTTAGATGTTACTTCAAGTTACTGTGTTTGGAATACTCTGCTGCTTTAGTCTGTCTTCTGAGGTGCAACAGTGAAATTTGGAACACTGTTCTAGCATTCACACTACTTACAATGATAATAACAGGCTTTCAATACTGATTTTCTTTCTCTTCAGAAAGACAGATTCAGATTCCTAACAGTACGTGAAAAACTTTTGTGATATGTGATGTATTTCTATTATTCTGGTTCCATAGTAAGCTAATGGTATTCCCTGCTGAACAGTGCTGTGCTAGTTTTTTGTACAGATTTTGGCATCAGCTCACAAAAGGTGATCATCTTTGAATTAATCTTTTTTATCTTGTTTAAGAAATGAAGAAAACTAAATGACAGTGATGAAGAGAAGTGCAAGACTAAGACAAGGGTGTTTTAACATGTAATGTAATTTCACCCAGTTGAGCACAAGTGTACAACAACTGTGCTGAAGTTTGGCAGATCTGTCTGTGCTCCTGTGGTCAGTGGCTGCTCCCCCGTAACAGCTGGGGGGTCCCTTTTCAGGTTTTGATACAAGCTGTTCTGTTTTCTAGAGCAGCTGGGTTTCAGTTCCTCTACAAACATTAATGTCAATAGAATCAATCTCAGATAGTTTGGTAACTCTTGTACTTAAAGAATTGGTTTGAGCCAACTGGCATTTTTCTGGCATAATACGTGAAGTGTGAGAAGCAACCAAAAAGTTTTGAGGAGGCATTTGCTACTTTTTTGTAGTAAAATAAAATAAATCAGCTGTTGAGTTTTACTGGTTTGGCACAGTAGTATGGGGCAACTTGGCTTGAGTGTTAGCTCTGAGTGTGGTCCGTGGTTGGGTTTTGGTTGGCTTTTTCTTGATGATCACCAAAATCACTTTATAAACAGTCAGAAGATAATAGCTGCTGCTCTTTTAGGGAGTAAAGCTAGAGAGCTCTCAAGTCTTCTAATGTTAGTAGGTCAGTAGTAGTAAGTACCAAGCAGGTGCCTCTATAAGTGTTTGCCTTTAAGAGCTTCAGTGTACATGAAAGTAGTTGTTTTCAAACTCCTGTCTCAAAGCTAAGAAGAAAAGAAAAAAAATTCACATATTTCCAAATGTTTGTATATTTGGGCACATGACTCATACTGTAGTATCTTTATGTCTGAGGAATGCATGGATGGAATTACAGAACAGGATTTCAAACAGATCCACACAGAGTATAGTCCTGCTGTATTCCAGTATTTTCACAAAAGTTGCAGTGATTATCTCAGCCTGCTGCTTAGCATCCTTTCAGTCGAGCAGTTTTTTGTTCGTCATACATTTGGTTCCATAATTGCAGACCAGAAATAAAAGGCTTTATGGTCCTTTTGGTACAGAGAATGGGAAAGAATGGGCAAATGGCTTCACTGTAGGTACTCTGGCATGAGGTAGAAGTTGTGCTTTAGGAAACTGTAGCTGTGTCTGGTTTTCTGTGCAGTCCAGTCTGACTGCCAGCAAATGATGGATGTAGTTCCTGGCTTCTGTATCTTGTTCTGCTTTTGTGGGCAGTGTTGCTGTTTGGGTGAATCTCTTTCTCCCAGTTCTGTGTGGGGAGCTGTGCAAACCTGTCAGAAAATCAGGTGCTGGAAACCAAGAAAGCTCACTCTGGTGATCCACATGATTCAGTAGGTTGTGAAACCAGATCTTTTCCTGTGATAGTTTGGGAAACTACCCCATATTACCCTTCTGCCCATCCATTCCCTGCTAAAAAACCCAGCTTGGTGAGTGTGATATTTCCTAAACTGATGGAGACCCTGCTTGCCAGTTTCTCAGACAGCTGTTAGATAAGAACATTTGTGTGACTCCAAAACTTTGTTGTAGGTTGTTGAGAGCCACTACTGGAGGTTGACATGCTTGATCATCTGGCAGGGGCAAGAATTACAAATCTTCAGTTAGTGCTTGTGATGGAGACATTGCACCAGAGAGTCTGTGGGCTGCAGAATCAGCAAAGTGCAGGCTTGCTTAGCATTGTCTGTCTGGCAGTTCGTAAAAGTTATGTGGTAGCAATCAAAGGAAATTCTGTGTTTTTCACAAGGGTTTCCTTATGCATTAATACAAGCCTCTGTTCTTTAAAACAGGAGTGAATTTTTTTTGTCTTTTCAATCCCTTCTAAGACCAAACTAAAAACAAAAAAATCCAAATATTTCTAATATTTTAAGAAATAGCGTTTTGAGTTGTTCAGATTAATGTTTATAATTCAGCCATAAGGAAGCGAAACCGAATGTTTTTTTCCCTCAATATCAAAATCCAACAATGTAATTGAAAAATCATAAATTTGGTTGTAATAAATTTGAAGGTCTTCTCTTTTGCTTCCCTTTCTTACAAAGTTCTTTTGTAAGATATATATATATAGATAGATAGATAGATATAGATATAGATATAGATATAGATATATACACACACTAGTTTTTATCATGCGTTTTCCTGAATTTCCTGGTGGACCTGGTGTATTTTCATGTAGTCCCTGCATAGTCTCTTCCTGCTCATTCTCCCTAATTCCTTATCTCCAGTGCTGTGACAGAAGTCTCACAAAGCCCAGCTTGTTCCTGCCTTCTGGATGTGAAAATCTAAGGGTTTGTTTTTCTACCTTATGATTTCCTTTTGAAAGCCATTGATTCTCAACAGTCCTTTATTAGTAGGAGTAAAAACTGTGTTCACAATTGCTGTAGTTACTGATTCAAGGGGGAGAAGAGATAAAAGGAAATGCTGCTGAGCTTCTGGCTGGTTGCTGATGTTACAGGATTTTTCACCACAGATAAGGATCTTAGGAAATGGATTTTCTATATATTTCTTACAAGGAATGTTACACTTTTTTCTTAATTTCCTCCTTAGGTGGATTTTCAAGATGTGCATGCCAGAACTGTGGCTGAAAGGAGGAGGGAAGAGGAGAAGCAAAAACGGCTGGAGAACATTTACAAAGAAAAAGTCAAAAGAACTGAAAAAGAAATGGAAGGTTGGTTGCTTTGGTTCTTTTAGTGCGTTTTGTGTTTGGTTTGGGGTTTTTTTTTTGTTTTTAAAACAACCTTTTTAAAGGTTATCTAAAATAAATTCTGAGAGAATAGCTATCCAGATAATAGCTGACTACAGAAGGCAGGAATTCTGCATTTGTTGGAGCTCAACCCTCCCTCTCTGTCACCTAAAGAATATCAGGGGAAAGAACTGACTGTCATGTGAGTTCAGTAGGAAGAGATGGAAAATAAAGAAAATTTTATCAAGTAAAGACTGGTCTCTGATTCAGTAAAGTGTGAGTGCATCACCCCAAGTAAACAAATCATGAGACTTTTTGGAGCTAGTGACTCAGTTTCTGTTAGGCACAGACTTCCCAATGCCTTGTTGGCCAATGGCATTACCTGTATGTACAGTCATTGTGTTCCAGAAATACAGGCAATGGTCTGCACAGGAATCCTGGATGCAGTGTAGGATAACTGTGAAAAGTGTCACAGTGCAGCTAGGAAATGTAACTGGGGCCTGAGTCTCTGAGCAATACATGCAGACACATTTCTGTCACCCCAAAGAACAACAGAGATAATAAGTATATTATGCTGTATATAAAGAATTATTTAATTAAATTACTTTGTTATATGTAATGCTTGCAATTGTGCCTGCATTTATTCTGCATGCTGGAAGTGTTTCCATGCAGGAGAGTGGAATTTTAAAGAGATTTAACTTTTTTTAAGTAATTTGCATCAGTAGCATCTCTTTGAGCAGTAACATACATTCATGGCTATTCCTTCACACAGCTATAAAATTAATTACTATAAAATGAATACCCACCAACATCACTAAGAATATCTCATTGAACCTTGTTTTTCTTCAATTTCTATGAAGCAGTCGAGTCATTTTTACATACTGAAATTTTAGGGAGAATAAGTAAAGGAAGAGCCCTGATTGTACATGCCTGGCTCAGGATATTTTAGATATCCTGCTCAGGTATTGTCACTTTTATAAGGACAATTTCTGCAGAAGAGGAAGATCTGTATTGCTCAGTCATCACTGAATAAGTGGATTCCCCCTTTGGCAGTCATATTTGTTTTGTACCTCTGTGTCTGCTCTGGAGATGTTAACATTTTACCATATCTAACAATTTTATAAAACAATTGTGTCTTGATAGAAATGTCCCAAGAGATTACTGATACACTGACAGAGATGGAGAACTGTTTCCAGCTTTTGATGCCAGATCCTTTCAATTTTGGGGTGAACAGCATTGACCTGGAGCTCAGCAAACAAACGTCTGCTAATGAGGCTGGACCTGCATCCCCGTCGTCCTCCCAGAGGGAAGTTAACCCACCCTGTTTGGGATACATGGATGATGAACAGCCATGCTGCAGCAAGGACATTCCTCCTGTTTCTCAGTGTGTTGCAGCTGATGGAAACAAAGAGGTGGATAAGAAGCCTGAGCAAAAAGAGCTGGATGGAGGCACATGCTCGGACATTCAGTACAGTGGCCCTGCTCTCGATGATGATGATGATTACCAGACTTTTGTTAGGAACCATGGGCTTATTTCACATAAATACACTCTAGACCTTGAAGTCTCCACAGGTACCTGGAAAAACTTTTGACATATAGCTGGAGACACCCTTTCTCTGAAGTGTTTTGTGCTTGTGGTTTTGGGTGTGTTTCTGTTTCTTAAATGCTGGGGTTACTGGGCACGATTTTGCTTTGGGATTTCTGGACACCACTTTGATTAGATTTTTATTACTTTTTTAATTTTTCTGTTTCTGGTTCCTCTAGTAACTGTTCTTAGTTTGGGGTGTCCTTGTGTGTGATTAGCAGATTTCATTAACAACCTTCTAAGACTGAGCTTTTGCAGCAGTTGTTGCAAGCCCATTATAACACTTCATAGTTTTGTGTTTTTAAAAAAATCTGTCTATCAAATACAATTTTCTTTCTCTCTGCTATTCATATCTTTCTTTCTGTAGCTGAGGAATAAGCTGCTAGTTTAAAAATCTTACAGTTGAGTGTTTCTGAAACTTTTTCTTTGCAAGGAAGTAAGTAGTTTTGCTAGCAAGTGATTACAACTTTTTTTTTTCTATAACTTTACTTGTGTGAGTTACCTGTAAAAAAATCCGGATGGTTTGTGTTTTGGAAGTCCCTTACAATTCCTGTCCTAAGGGAATTCCATGTGCAGACAGTAAGGGTGATATCTGCTTCTCTGTTTGCTGGCAACAATGGATGAAAAGTATAATTTTTACTTGGATAATGGCATGCTTGGCTTCTTGGCAATCAAGTCCCTGTTACTACCAGGATAGGGATTATTTTGTATTGAATATGAAGAAATTGGTAAAATAAGGCCTAGTTCATTTGACCTTGGGACAAGATATAATGTAAATAATACTAAACTTGTCTGTGGTTTATTTGGTGATTCCTTAGTAATGATGGCTTAACAACTCTTTTTGGCATGCTGGACTGAACACTTTTCATATTTTCCTCAAGATTTTTGAATGTGTGGATAATAATATAATAATTAATACTGAACTGAGAAGCATTCTGATGTTTGTAACTTTTCCTTGAACTGATCAAATGTCTTAAAAAGAGTAATTTGACTTCTTTAGCTCCTGTAGTGAAGATAACATAAATGTCATGCACTAACTCTTTTGCTTTGTTTGAGCAGATATAAAAGTGCAAGAGAATGAAGATAATACTGCCATCATAAACAGTGTCATGGATGCTCACAAACTCCTCAGAAACAAGTTCTGGCCTTCTGTGCAGTCCTATATTCAGGTGGGATAAAGAGATAGTTATTTTTTGTTCACTTTTTAATAAAAAGATGGTGAAACAAGGACTGGGATACAGTAAAGCTTGAGGGAGAGTGAGCCAAAAAGAAATGAAGATTGAAGAAACAGGAACAATTAGAGATTTCCATTTCAGTGAGGGTGGACTAAAGGAGACTGCAGGAGCTATGTAGTTTGTTTGGTAGCTCTCAGCCTTGAGTGTGGTACCTATAGGCAGTTCTTTGTTATTTTTTAAGATAGGTAAAACTTGGCTTCTTTGCAAAGTCTTGAAGTAAAACACAGCTTATTTTTATTAGACATCTATCTCTCTGTCAGGTTAGCAGTATATCATGTGATTTGATATACTGCTGGAATCTGGACTACTGAACTCTAACAAACTCTCAGATGTTTGTAATAGCTGCTCATTCTTTGGCTTCACGAGTTGCTATTAGTTTTTATAGTCTAGAGAGTAAAAGAATTGGCTTCACTAATTGTCACTTGTAAAACAAAGGAATTTGTGACATCGTTGTTTCATTAATTATGAGGGAAAACTTGCAATATTTTTTTGACTGAGGCTTCTAGAAGAGAATAAGAATATTGTTTCCTTGGTTTGCAGCTTCTTACCAGAGCAGGGATCAATGATGATCGGCTAAGATGTGCCATTGAACTCAAGAATAAATTGGAGACTGCTATGAAGAAATACAAGGAAATGAACATTTCCTTTAAAGCAAGAAAAAGAAAAGTGGTGAGTTTCTTAAAATTCTGTTTTACCGGAGAGGACCATTAGTAAAGCTTATCTTGTATGCAGAAAAATGCTCTTTCTCTTAAGCCCTAACCTGGGAAACTTTTCAACACAACTTTTTTTGTGAAGTGCACTAATTCAGCTGATTGTAGATTTCCTCAAGGAGCAGTGAACACCTGTATAGTATTCCAGGGGCCTGGTTATTAAACCAAGACTTTTAAGCATCATCCTTGTCGTTGTTTAGGATAGAGAAGCAGGTAAGTGCAGATTTTATTTACTTTATGTGTAACACTGTTAAGTCCTCAGCCTCTTTTGTGCATATTTCTCAGTAGACACTGTACTGCTCATGTTCTTTCACAGCTTGCTAAACTCTGAAAGTCTCTGAGTTCAGGAAAGTAGTTTTTCTGCTTTGTAGCATTTACCCTGTACTAAGCATGTAATGCGATTAAGGTTATCGTAGGAAAATTTAGAGCTTCAAACTATTTCACAGAGATTAACTACCTGTGACAGTTCTTGTGAAACAGGTAGACTTGGTGAATAAACAGAGGCTGAAATATCAAATACATTATTCAGATCCAAAAACTAGTCTATGGCCTGTTTATGTAGATAAACAGCAGAGCTGCATGATACTAATTTCTATTGGCTGTGATGAAATTAAAAAACTGCATAGCTTGACATGAAAATAAGTGCTTTGGGTCAGAGTCCAGACTAGAGTCTGGTTTGGATTTACTGGATTGTAAGAATTTGGTCTGGACTTGAGCTAGATTGTGTAGCCTCATTTAGCCATGACTGAGTGTTGTAGACTTTACCTTCATTGTACAAATGAAGCTAAATCAAGATTAATCTGGTTCATCATCTTAACACCTCCTGATGTGCCACACCAGTCAAAAATGCCAACTCTGAATGAAAAGCATTGAAAGACTGTCTTGTCAGAGGCTTTTGTCTCCAGTGAAATATGTGTGCTACCTTTATGCAACCAGCTATGAAGGAATCCAGACATCTGCTGTCATTCCTGCCATTTGCTTGACAGGACTTCATTTGCTGCACCTCTGCATGGAATATTGGTTGCTATATTTCTTGTAAGATATAAAAGACATTCAAGCCTCGATTTCCGTGTGTGTGTGAATGTGTACTAGTGTGTGTGTTAGAGTGATATTGTTACCACTTATGAGAGTGACCAGTGCTATCTGTATGCTTATATAGCATGTTTAGAACTAATACCTGTATTAATTTGAAAGCTAATAAAAATTCCATTGCTAAAAGGGCAAAAAGATAGGAAGCACGTAGTGCTCACAATACTTTCAAAATGAAGCAATGCAGACTTGAGTTAACTTAAAAAGCAATATATAAATATTCCTAGGGTTTCTCTCCAGTGGAAAATAACCAAATTTAATGTTAGTGCTGAGTTATTTTAAATTTATAACCTGAACATAGAGAGCTTTGTACAGCAGAAGGAAACTTTGTAAATTATATTTTATTCATGTGTCAGATGACTTTATTGAAACGTAAAAACATGGCAAATTGGGAGTCTGGTAGAACAAAATAAACAGAATCTCTAAAGCCATGGTTAATAAGTCCCCATCTGTCAAATGTTTACATGTCAGCATGTGAAACACTGCTCACATCTCCTTTTTAACTGAGCATTGCTGCCTGTGTTAGGTATTTTGTCCTTGGATCTGTAGCTCTTGCCATGCTAAAGTTTTGCTGTCTTCTGACTCTCTAAAGCCAAGAGAGGAAGTGACAGCCTGTCTGTCCTTCAGAACCCTGGCTCCCAGCCACCCTGTCTTGCCAGAGCTTTACAGATGTGGTTTGTTGGCACATGGGACCAGCAAGTGCTGGACCTGCTCATGTGTGGGCATGAGCACACCTGGAAGTGAAGGGGAGTGTTCAGTGAGCAGAGAGGGAGAATGTGAATCAAGTGGCTGAGTGCAGAGGGTCCCATGTAAATTGGCTTGCAGGTGATCTGTGCCATCTCTGTGTTTGGATGGAGTGGCAGTTCTGGTGATGCACTCTGAGGTAGCTTTATCCTTAACAGAAGAATATAAAGGTGAATTGTTTGTGTACTTGCTCATTTCAACTGTCATTCTCATCCTGCACCACAGCAAGCCATTCTTTTGGGGAGAGAGTGGGTTTATTTAATTAGCAAATGTGAAACAGTGATGGGGACTTGGCAGCTTGGCTGGAGACTTAGGCTTGCCTATTCTCCTGGGACTTTTTGCCTTTTCTTCATGCTCACTCTCCATGCTTCTGTGGTCACTGATTTCCCCCTTTTTCATCTGTTCTATTCTGTGCTTTGTTTCTGTTCTGTCTGGGAACAAAGGGAGTAAAGGCTTTACCCATCCTCAAACTAAGATCAAGAAGGTTGATAAAGGGAAGAGTTTAGTGAGAGACAATGAAACTGGAGAGTTATTGCTGTGAACTCTGCTATAACTCTCAATCCCACGGAGATTTCAATTGCCACTTTAAAGAGCGAAGGTCCTGGGGTGCCTTACCATGGCCATGTGTCATTGCTGCTCTTTTTTAGCCATGGATATGGCTGAAATGCAAATAATTGTAAATATTTGGAGTAATTCTCAATGCTGTGGTTTAATATGAATATACCAGCAATGCAGTTTGATGTAAATTACCCTGAGAGCAAGAAATTGGTGGTTACCTGGCCTGATTCCACAGAAGAAATAATTTGCTTAATTCACAAGGTGTGTGCTTTTGGCAATCCTTATTATTACATCCATGCTTTTCATTATTTTTCATTTCATTTTCCATATCACAGAGCACAAGCCTCCAAGGCAGGAGCCTTTGGCAATCAGAGCCTGTTACACAATTAACACAAGTTACTTTCTCTGAAGTTCTTTTTTACCTTTATCTTTACTGAAAAATGGAAAAGTCAAACTGCTTTGCAAACCACAGGAGAGCTTTCTGGAGGTTTAGGGAACTTCCCTTATACAAAGTCAATTGAAGGAAAGCACAGAACTTTATACAGTGAGACACTGACTTTAAATAGTTTATAGTGACATGAGCTATAACCACTTCTTTCTTTTCTCCTCCATGAGAGTGAAGAATACAAACCATCAGAGAGTCTTAATTATAAGAAGTGCCATCATTTCTACGTGACACTTATACCCTGCCAGCATGAGTAGCCTGTGTTTTGTGCTTGCCTCTCAGGAGCTGTGGGAGGAGAGGGAAAAGAAAAACAAAGGTTATCTTTTGACTGTCTAGAAACAAATCCCTTGCAGCAGATTTTACAATTGTTAATACATCCCAGTTACCCTGTCCATACATTCCCCATTCCCACTGCTGTGCCCCCAGCATATCAGAAGCCAGGGCATTACTTAGGAGCTGTTGCTTTTTGAAATGGGTGGAGGGTGGACCAAAAGAATTACAGACTGCCTGTATTGGTCAAAGGCAAATGAATTCTTGTGTGCTTACATGGGTTACATTCCCTGTAGTTAAATTCTGTTTGGGGTGTCAGTCAGGTTTCTGACAGGAAATGCATTTTGAGGGTATAAACATTTTGAGTGTTTTGAAATGAATTTTTCTGTGAATCTGGGTTTTGGCTGAATCCAGGTGAAGAGGGTGGGAGCTGTTAAAAGGCTTTTATTTCACGGTACCAGGATGCTCGGGCATCCTTTATTCTCCGAGTGCCTGCTCGGGATAATTCCAGTGCCCAGTAGAGGGAGTGCAAACTGCACTCTCCGTATTTTTCTCTGTGCCACCTTGATCCAGAGCCAGCCATCTGCTCATCTGCCTGTGTTTGCAGGTAAACTTACTACAACAGCAACATACCTGAGACACTTCAAGTTATTTCGTGACACTGTGAATTATTGTAAAAGTACAGTTGTAATTATTGGCTTA
The DNA here is from genome assembly GCA_013398615.1 of Brachypodius melanocephalos. Classification (NCBI taxonomy): domain Eukaryota; kingdom Metazoa; phylum Chordata; class Aves; order Passeriformes; family Pycnonotidae; genus Brachypodius; species Brachypodius melanocephalos. The sequence continues at coordinate 4,726,381 of VZSR01003371.1, forward strand.
GATTGGTGTTTAAATAGACACTACTGTTTCCAGACTGTCAATTCTTTTGCAGGAATAACATGATCAGATTGTTCTTAAGAATATTTTTTTGCTGGTTAGAAATAGATTTGTTTCTCAATGTCTTCTTCCTTTTCTTATAATACTGGATTTTAATTTTTCTCTTATTTAATGTCTGATTTACTTCTGATTAAATGCAAATGATCTTGCAGTTTTAGAGAGGATGAGTATGTACTATATTTTAAATCATGCACACTACCTTTCACTTACATCCTTTCCATAAAGAATTACCCATTAGGAATACTTGAAATCCTGACATTGTTAATAGAAATGTAGCTCATTAGCTGGATTTTGTACACTCAAAGCATGCTTATGTCTTATGTAATTACTTTGGAAAGCTGTGGAAGGTTTAGTACTCAGGCTAGCTAAAACTTGGGCAGACAGAATCCAGGAGGAAAGATGATGTGAGAAACATCCCATTCATGTATCTGTCAGCAAAAGGATCATTTAACAGACCTGTTACACTTTGAATTTTAAATTTCAAATTACATTAACAACCAGGGATATATAGTTTTTCATTAACTATATTCATTACTTTTTGTTTCACCTTTCCTTATCTTCTGTCAAATCTAAACATGCGCTTGGATCTTGATTTATTCGTGTACTTAATTTTATCCATGTGAAACATCTGGTTGAACTCGATAATGCCATTAATAATTAGATTTGGAGGAGCCTGTCCTTGTGTTGTCCAGAGCCTGCTACTCAAACCTCACTCTAATACAAGTCAGATTTTTTTTCAGAAAGAGTAAAAATTTCAGAAAATTATTACAAATTTACAATTTAAATATTTGCTGCTAATTATTTAGTCCTAAAACACATTAAAAGGTTTAAAATTCAAATGTTACAAATTAAGCCAAGAGTTCTGCCAGTTACTTGGTTACAAGACTTGCTGATTTTTTTCCTTATGTCTTCAACTACAGTTTGGCATTTTTAGCAATTCTGTAATTTCTACCTAATCATTTTGTAGCTTTATAACCAGCTCTTTTCACGTCTGTCTTTTTGTTAAGTTAGTGCTTGCTTTAGAAGAAAAAGAAGCTGCACTTGAATTTCAGATTTCTACTTCTGTAGCCATAGAGAATCCAGTCCTGTTGACAGCTTTCTGTAACAGCTTCCTGTACTCACATCCTTAGAGTTTTTTCCTCTTGTTCATTTGACAGAAGCTGTTTCTGGGGGTTAGATAATTGTCCTCAGTGATCCTTCAGAGTCCCTGAAATCACATTTCCTAAAACATGCTCAGACCGTGCAGCAAGAGAGACACTTTTGTAGAGAAGTCTTTTCCCCACGTGTTGCTTTTTAACAAAAAGCCCAACTCTTAACAAAAACTTGCCCTTTGAAAACTGGAAGCATTTAATTTTAAGATTTAGATGGTAACGTGATGTTGATTATTAGTATGTTTTCAGTAGAGAAATATAGGAATATTTGATAACTACATCAGCATTACACCTAAAGATGTTCTTTACCAAATTTTATACAGTGTTAGCATGTAATGTGGTTGGAATCAACAATAAAATATTTTAATATTTATATGGTCAAATTGGTAGCCCAAGCAACATTTAAGTGTTTGGGGTTTTTTTGTCTAGGTAATATTTATCAAAAAAGCCAGGTCATCCATAACTGTAAAAGTAAACACAGAATAATAAGTAGGTAATACAGACACTTAATGCTCCTTCTTCCCTCCTCCTTATTTTAATTGGTGTTATTTTTATTGTCATGTTTGTCATGTTATTATTATTTCTGTTAAGCCTTCCTTTTGTAATCACTTTTCAACTAAAAGAGCTTTCTATTTTTTGAAGTTTTATTAGGCTCAAGGACTGATATAAAACAAAATGCTATAAAATTAGCCCTCCGAACAGCACTCCCTTATTAAAGTGTCTGACCAGCTGGGTGATGGGTTTGGTTGGTTTTGTTTCTTCCTGAGAGCTGAATATTGCTGTGGTGTGTTTTATGCTTTGCCCTGGCCATGCTGCCTGCCACTGCTATGAAGTTATTAAAAATATCTTGTTATGCAGATCTAGTCATGAATTCTTGGCGTTGTTGCTGTGACGACCCCTGATCCCTATCTGATTCGCAGGTCGCACAATGCAATTTGGAGCTCTTCTAATAGAGTGTAAAATAAAGTAGGATGTCTCCATCATCAAGTTAACCCTTCTGTTAAGTATTTAAGTTTTTCAGGCCGAAGGGTCATCTCCCTTGATTCATCTATGAATACTGAGCAGTGTGTGCTTTGTAAGTAGGAGGTATAAATTTGCTTCCTGCTTTTTATTCATCCTACCTTACAAGGGGAAATACTACACTGAAATGAATTTTTTTGTGAGGTTCATAGAGGTACATTGCTAAATGTGTATTTATAAAAATGAAAAAGGAAGAAATTTTTTAGGCTTGAAACATACATTAATGCATTTAAATTTAGCTGATGAGCAATATGAAAGTAAACATATTTGCATCTGAAGTATCTTTGTCCCTGAAATCCACAATCAGAAATACATGTAAGGTTATGTGTATCTTGCATAGAATAATTTGTTTACCTATCTGTAATAAATTAGGTTTATTTAATTGAGGTGTGTATTTACCTGTTACTGTTAGACTTGGAACCTTCTAGTTTAACTAAAACTGCTATATCTCCCCTGAATGTGATACTTATTTTATTAAAAATGATGATTGTGCAAGAGAACTTGGCCTTTTTGATGTCCCTACTAAGGATTAAGAGGATTTATGCAACCACATACTGTCGATTTTGGCGAATGGTAGAAGCTTAAGTAGTGAGGTATGAAAATACATCTGAGGGCACATCTTGAGTGGTTATTGCTAAAGAAATACTAAACTTGCCTTGCAATATCTTCTTGAGGTAATAATTTTGTCCAATGTACCAGTTTTTTAGACTGCCTTTTCTTTGCTGTCCTCTGAAAGCATCCTGTGAAAGCACACACTGGTCTGGTGGGTCTGTTGGACATAGCAGCTTTTTCTGAAAGGGTTTGTGAAGATACTGAGTCTTTTGAACTGATTTTTGAGCTTGCTCCTCCAGGACTCTGAGAATCCTCACACACTCTTGCTTTAGGGAAAAACTGGTTCATCAGGTATTTGTTATATTGCTAAAGCAGTTTGGAGCAAAGTATGTTCATTCTCCAGTGTACTTTGGCTAAGTGTTGGGCTGGAACCCTTTAAGCATTTTTACTAACTCCTGGAAATTAGGAAATAATGTGAAAAGTGCATTCCTCAATAAAAGTCAGCCTGGCCAAGATGCTTATGTGCTGTTGAGCAACTACATATAGAATGAATGGTGATACTTTTACGGGTGAACATAAACTGTGCTTTGCCTGGACCACATATCTAATTTGCAGTCATCGGGGTTTGAATTTATGTTCATCTCACAAAGTGAAGGGGAGGGAGGGTGTGTGGGAGGTTCTTACAAATACAGCTCTGGTTTAGTAGTTTGCGTTTTCCTTGTGTTGCACATGAGAAAACTCAAGCATGGTTCTAAAATCTGTCCAAATGCCAGCATTTATTTCCATGTCACTCTGTGTTGGATGATATAAAAGAATGGAAAAGGAGGAATATGTCTTTACATTAAAGATACACTGTTTGACTATTCAGTTTCCGTTACTGGCACTGAAGATTTTTACCCCAGTCACTGTTTTCTTACATAGAATATACCCAAATTTCTTTTAACATGACTGAAGTATGTTTTGTGTTGCAGTTGAATAAAAAATGCATGTGCTTAAGGTTGCCCCTCTAACTAGGCTCTACAGCAATAAATATTCTGGTTCCCTAACCAGAATCTTCTAGAAAAATATTTAGTTGGCTTTGAGTAGATGCACATGAGATATTGGCATGGTGGAATAATTTGCAAGATCTTTCAGTGAGGATATTAGCATATAAATAGCAGATGCAATGACGACCATCACAGCTGAGTACATTTAATTTTTAGTTTATAAGATAGAATGGGTTTTTAAATGCATAGCTATCAAGCCTGCTGAAAGACAAATGAAGTTTAGAGTTCACTTGTCTGAGGATGCCTTACATCATTTTTTTTAGAAAAGGGAAACAGGCACGCATAAAACTGAACAAAAGTGATTTCTTGGGTGAAAAGTAATTGAGATTGCAAACCAAGTTAATTAGACCATGCAAAATTTATTTAATGGTCCCAGCTGTAGTTTGCAAGTGGTGTTTTAGTGAGTAGATATGACTTCTTCATGTGCTATCTTTTCTCTTCCCTCTTCCCTCTTTTTCTAAAATAATTAGTAGTGGCTGCACATCTAGTCCTATAAACTGATTGCATTGTATATTTCAGTAATTTTATTGCTTGCTTTAATTATGATTGCCGAGACTGGGGTTTTTAAATCCTCTTAACAGAATGTAGCAGTCAGTTCGTATAAAAGTGAGAAAAGGATCAAGGGCTTTTCTTCACATCTTTCCAAGTGTCCTGTGGTGGATGGAGGCTTTTTTCGCATTTATTACTGATTGGGATGGATGAAAAAGGCCTTTAACTGGGGCTCTGGTTGCACCAAGCTGCACTAACAGATGGAGGCTGTTGGAGCATTGACTGCAAAGTAAAAGAGTTGCATTTCTGTTGGCATCCAGTGTTTTTTCCAGGTTGTTTGTTTTTTTTTTTAATAATGCAGTGTAATAAGGAAACATCTGTTTTTTCAAGTTTTTTTGATGAGTTAGGGAGGAAATCGTTTGATCGCACTTGTCTAGTTGGAACAGTCAGCACTATTTTAAGTTTTTAGTGAAAAATCAGAATTGTGAAGATGTTCTAAGTGATTACAGTGAAAATAATGCAAGTGTATTTTCTGTCTTTTTTTAAAACCATATTCTCATATGTAAATAAGTCCAGCTCAAGAATCTGAAAATTGCCTAGCTAAATCCCATTTCTTCTCCCAGGAATATAGATATCCAGTCAGTGAGAAACCAACAACCAACACATAGTTTTGCAAACACATCATTCTATGACTTAGATAAATAAATACAAAAATAAATACCAGCATTTTAGAGCAGATTAAGGCTCTAAATTCAGGCTACAAATTCCCTTCCCCTTGGAACTTGAAGAACAGCCTCTGATTCTGGGGGTCTGGTCTCCCTTCAGCTGGACCATTCTCTAGTGACAGAGAGGGGGTCGTTCACCCTCCATCTCTGATAAGACTGTGAGAGTGTTTCCTCATATCACCTGATAATTAGAATGGATTTGAAACCAGGAGCTTTTTTCTCACATTCTTTGACAGGTGATTGAGAAACAAGCAGTTGTGTGACTACCTATCTTCGAGGTATTTAATCTTGTACACTACAAGAAAAGCTCTACATCGTGGTATTTATCACTTGCTCTTATACTTTACTTCCCTTCAGACGTGGCACACTGAAAATTTGATATTGCTTGTTTCTATCTTAGTCTCCTTTTTCATGGTTGCAAGTGACCTTAACCCCTCATTGCTAAAAGGATTATAATTTACTTAATCGGCCACTTTAAACTATTGTCTTAAATATTTATTTCTCCTGATTTAATGGTAGATTGTTTATTTTTTTTTAATAGACTGAAAAAGTTTACCTATAGTGGAAACATAGGTAGGAGGTGGCTAAGCTTTCCTACTACATCTGTAGAAGTTGCTTTTGGTGCTGTCTTCATGCTTGGAAAGCAGAACTTCAAATAAAACAAAACATACTTTTCTAACTAGTAATGTTGCCCACAAGCCTTCCCAGTTTCTCTAGCAAGGAAATGGAACAAACCAACATAAATGAGATGGTTCTGATAAAGTACCACTGGAATGAAGTAAATTGAGACATAACTACCTGCTATTACTCTGTTACTCTTGAATTTCCAACAGTGACAACTTTAATATTTTAAAGTAAAAAGATAACTTATTTGTCTTGTTAAGGATTTTATCAAGATAAAGACTTTATGCCTGTTTGAAGAGAAAAGAGGGCTTAACTCCTGATAGTTGGCTAAGCAGTTAATTTTTTTTACAGGAAATCTAAATTTAATAGAAGACCCTAGGGAAATTCAAGGGTGTGAACAATACGCATAATATTTTATGAAAATGACCCCCATATTTAAAATCTGGCATTATATGTTATGCATTGTAGCACCAAGTCCACATCTACCTTTTAGAAAATTAAAACACATAAATTCTGTTTAGTGTTTGATATGTGCTGCACTAGCTGAAAGCCATAATGCCCCTAAAACCTTGGGTTGCTTTTCACCTTTCATAAATTCCTGGGTAGATTCTATACAAAAAATAATTTTCAGCTCCGTGGCTCATTGTTATTCAAACTTGATTGATTGTCGTCATTTACTCAGTGAGGAAGTTAAGTGCTCCTGTCATTTCTGAAGAGTATAATTGGGACGTTTCACAGGTCAGCGGTAGTGACAGGTTTCCCTTTTGATTAGTGTTAGACTGATAACAAAAATTACAGTTTCCTATGATTAATGTTTTCTATAGTACTCGAATGCACAGTTCATGGATTGTACCTAAACAAAGTGAATTTGCATCTGATTATGCCTTTTCTCTGGCAGGCTTTTCACGTGCTTTAAAGTTCTAGATCATGCAGGTAATACAGCAAAGTTGCTTCCAGTGCAGTTTTCAAGTGGATTAGTGAAGTCCACTGAATTTTAGTATATTACCATACAGAGAGATATGTGCCTCGAGTGATATGAACAAATTAGGTGAAATTTCAATTAAAGATAGTACTCTGCTTTCCCTCTAGAGATATGACATGCAGGGAAGTGCTGGTATTTTATCCCTGCTATTTTAGCTATAATCTAGCAATTTAAGTTAAATGATGAAGCTGGACTGAGTTTTTTTCCTCTTGCTGGTTTGACACTGTTTCTCCGTTCCTTAAACCTGTTGCTGTTTATTTGTTTACAGGCTGAGTAAAAACTGAGGAAATACACTGAATTTACTTTCTGTGTTCTATGATGTGAAAGTTAGTCAGTTTGTACGTTAGGGCACAAAGTTGTAGACTAAGATCATCTATGACAAGTTTTATCTTGCTGAAATCTTTTTATAATAGCTAGGTAAGAAAGGGAACCTAAGTATGAGAATTAATGATGATGTCCTGCTTGTAGCTGGAGAAATATTGGGGGTTATTTGCTGGTGGTTACTTCCAAATTTAAATTGTCCCTAATAGATGAAAAGGGAATGACAGCACCAGCAGAATTTCAATACCAAAATACAAACCAACTAACTTGTCTTCAATCTCTAGCCTTCTTCAGATATGCAGTAGAAAATACTATTTTTTTCTTTCTGAGGGCCATTAGGAATGTCTTCTAAAAGTTGCAGTTTTCAGACAAATGTTCTGCTTTCAAATCTAGTGGCATTGGGAGTTTGTGATTAGTGGTGGAACATTTGATCCTTTCTTTGATTAGAACTCTCTTTTGGTTTCTGCTGAGGAGGTCAGGCTCAGTGTGTATCTTGTCTTGGCTGGGCCAGGTATGGCCTGAATTGCTGCTTTCCTTTAGATCAGGAAAAATTATTGCAATGGGAAACAAAAAGTAAACCAAAGGTGCAGGATCCACCAGCAGAGCCTGGATGTTGGCAGCTTTCAAGGGAGGGATAATTGGGCTGAGACTGCATTGGGGTCCTTACTTGTCTTTGGCAGCAAGGTGCTCTCAAACATGATTGCCCTGAGACTTGATTTTAAAATGAAGGCTAATTAGGTGTTCCCTAGTAAGAATGCAAGTAAATCAGCTCTTGTCATCAGGACAATAAATCTGGGGTTTTTTCTCTTCTTTTTCACTGGAACTTTCTTAGATGAAAGTAACTTTTGAAACAAAGGAAAGAATCTTATTCCTAACTTGTACCACCCATTCATTATGTGCTAATGTGTATCTGTGTATTAATATTAATTAACATTCTTTGTTACAAATTAATACAGGTAACAATTAATTATGGCTAAAAAGAAATACTGATTTGTTTTTAAAGCTGTTTATTTTAATTTTTAACTACATTTAATAATCTAAGATTACCTACTAGATTTTTTGGCTTCAGAGTATATCTGTGGTTTAAAGGAACTCAGCTGTGACACAAGATTAGAGTAGTGAATTAGATTGGGAAAATTCTGCTGCAGGCAAAACCTGCAGTATCCTCTGGTGTTTGTAACAATGAGTAGTTGGTATGAATATTAACAGATGCCAGGTGCACTAACAGAAGTAAAGAACACAGCTGAAAACAGTGAAAATTGTGCTATTCCTTATCATTGCTTTGGGTTCCTGCAGTGAAGTGGAAAAAGTGATAGCCTGTGCTAAGGTTGGATTTAGTGGACACCTTTTACTATTTTCTTGTAAAAGCACATGGCAAACATACAATAAAGTGCTAATTATGTTGTTGGGAATGAGGCGACTCTGAACATGGGCAAAGGAAATAGAGCTTAAAGTCTCCATCGTTGTTGCCTTTTTGGGTAGTTGACATTTGCTTTTTTAAAGCTCTGATAGTACAAACCATGTCTGGTGACACATATTCTTTTAGCTTATGTGCAATTTAGAAATAAAAATCATTTTCAGCTGTGGAAATAAAAATCATTTTCAGCTGTGGAACAAGCTTAGAAAAAGTGTAGATTTGATGGCACATATACAGCAGTTGCTAGCTAAAATTGTGTATAAGAAGCCACTTACGTGGATGAATTACACTGATTAGTTAGAACTCCATTTGTTTTGTTTTGATTTTTTTTTTTTTCACCTACTCATGGGTCTTCAGTTTCAGGCTGCCAGACAAACTAAGTGCACATTTAAGAAAGTCCTGTTTTATTGATCTCAGCCAGAGTAGTGTGTGCTGTCTGGTGCTAAAAATGGTTGGGGTGTACCAAACCAGTTAAGAAATGAATGTATCAAATTATTCTTAGTGCAGTTGTGAAAAAACACAGCCACTGAAACAGAACCACTGTAGTATACAGATCTGAATATTCTTATTTGGGTCACTATTAGCTTGCCCATCATCAGCTTCCCTCCTGTTTGTCTGCTCTGGTTTTGAGCTCTTAAACAATTTGTGATACCATTTAACATGCTGCAGATTATTTGGGTGCTGCTTAATGAGTAAAATCATCCAAATGAGAAGAGGTAAGACTGTAATTTACTCATTAAGTCAAAACCTTTATGTTATTTTAAGGTTTTTTGGTCTTATTTTATAGCTTCACACTTTCTCAGACTTCACCAACTACATGTGTTCTAATGGATAAAAGGGGCTTTAAAGAAGCCCTTAGGATAGAGTATGGCTTTAGAGATAAAATGTTAAGCAGATGAAATGCTAAGGCCTAATCTTAGATAAAGATTAAATACATATTTAGAGAAATACTTTTGACATAGAGAAGTCTCAGTAGGGCTATCAGGATGTCTGCAAAATATTTTCAATGTGAGGGGAAATGAAAAACAGTCTTCATATTAAAATAAAGAGAAAATAACCCCAACAAAAATATCTCTGTAGATGAAAGCCGATGATGATGATGATGAGGATGAGGATGAAGATGAATTTGTGGAGGTCCCTGAGAAGGAAGGTTATGAGCCCCACATTCCAGACCACCTGCGTAAGGAATATGGTGAGTTTGCCCAGCTGTGACAAGCTTTATCCCTGCATGTTACTGCTGCACTAAGGTAAATAAACAGCCATTCTGAAGTAATAAAGTGATCAGCAGTGTGGGTAATCTCTGCCTGCTCTGAGGAAGTCATTACATGGACACTGGAGCAGTGATTGGCTCTGGATAAACAAATACTGTTAGGAGCAAGAGCAACTGAGATGAGCAGCTTATTTCATTCCATCATCTTCCATGGGAGTTCAGAGCCAGGAGCAGCACCCTGTGTGCCTGTAAGTGTGCAGAACACATGTTGGGAGTGAAGGGATTGCAAAGTAAAGTTGGCAGTGAGCCTGAATATTCCAAATACTGATGCCAGTCTGGTGAACTGGGATAAGGTGCTGTTCCATCACCTGCATTAGTAGCAGCTGGATATGCACAGCTACTTCCTCCCATAGAATGGCCAACTTAGAGCTCTACAGGGTGGCTCTTTTTTTATTGCTGTCAGAAGATGTTAAATGCAGCTCAGCCTTTTAGTGCAGAGTTGCAGCCATGGAGCACATACCAGATGAGAAACTATAATTTTGCATTATTATTAAAAATAGGTAATTTTAAAACGAAGTTGTACTTACTGTATGTTCTTGTGAAATTGAGAGTGATGTTACTGAGGAAAGTTCATCTTAATTCAACTTCAGTGCATTGCTCCTTGCCTTTGTACCTCTTGCTTAGTAAGTCTGCAGCTTTACCTCTGTGTAACTCAGTGTATTTGAGGACTCCCAAGATTTCAGTACATTGTGGAGAAGGGTAGCTGCCATCAAAAAGCTCTAAGTTAAAAACCTGTAAGAAGTGTCTTGCTCCTATGAGTATTTGGTAAGACTGATGCTGTGCTGTGGCTTTTTCCATCCTGTTGATGCTTATTTTTCCTATTTCTGCAATTTACCTCATAAAAGTCAGGCTGCAGCTACCACCTGGATCTCGTTTTCCATTTCTTTAGCAGCAGCCTAAGTAATCCTAACATGCAAAAGTTCTGTTTATACTTGCCAACTTCCACTGGCAGTGAAATGTGTTCACCTCTTTTATCCCATCTTCCTCATGTACACACATTTTTTAAAAATAAAGTGTCTTACTACCCTTTGTATCACACTAACACAATACTTGGCTGCTATTTGAATTCCTTCTTATAGGAAAGGATAAAAGAACCAGCCTGCTACCTACTTAGGCATATTTTAAAAATCTATATAAAATGGATGAAGAAATTCCCAATTTGTATTTAAACTATTGCTGATAGGAAAATACATTATAGTGAAGAAGTCAATCAATCAGAAAACAAAACCTCTCTCTCATTTTGTATATCTGTGGTTATTTAGGAGCTAATGGTCACACTTGGGTGTTCTTTATCTGATGTGTAACATTTTGAAAAAAATTAATCATTCCTGATGCTTCTGAAGACATTCAGCTTTACTTACTGCCATTTAAAACTATTGTGTAAGTTCCCAGTTTAGGAAATGGTCTGACAATAACTCAGAAATCCTGAAAATCACAGCTTAGAAAATGAAAGTCTGCATGAGTGGAATGTTCCAACCGGAACATTAAACCTTCCATATGTAAAATAAAATCCCAGTGTTACATGGAAGATGTGAATGGTTGAAAGCTTTTTTCTTTTTGTTGTTACTTTTCCTGAACAAGCCAGATTAAGTTGCTACAGTAAACCGGAAAACAAAGCTGTAAAACATGACTGTGGAAATGGATTGAAACGTGACATGTAAATTATTGATTTAAGTGTCACTTTATTCCCTTTCACTTCTCTCACAAAAATGTATCCTACCAACAAGGTGAATTTTGTGGCTCTCCTGAGAGTTGAAAAACTTGTTAAAAATGAAAATTTATTTAGAGAGAAAGACAAGTTCTGTGCATAAGTATGAACTTATGCAACACAAACAACACATGCAGTTGTATTATCTGTGTATTATGTGATTAATAACCACAAAATTGGTGACAATATTAAATGCAGAAGTTGAATTGAGCATGGGTGCAGTTTGGGTGGAGGTAGAATTGAACAAGTCGATTTGAATCTTGATGTATAAAATGAAATGTAAATTTGTTAAAAGAATTTAGGTGATTAGATAATTGAAGTGTGAAGACATAACCCATTAGAGGTGTCATGCCAAATTAGCATTACCAGAATTTTAATGACCTCCCATTTGTATAATCCTTATTTACACTTTCATCTGATGTCTGCAGCTGACAAGAGGCCAGCCCTCCTGTGGGACCACAAGGTCATTTAAAATACACTGTGGTGCTAAGGAGGAATATTGGGCTGAAAAAGGAACAACCCTGAAAATAATTTTTATATGGTTGCTCAGATCTCACCACTGGGCACTGGTGTTGCTGACACCACCTGCCCTTGTATGGCTGGTATTGCTAAGCCCTGGAAAATGGAGCCATTATTCATTTAAAGGAAAACTTTAGGGAGGAATAAAATCTTTTTTCCACTGGAGATTTTCCACATTCCAGCCTCTGCTGGTCAGCAGTCGGTTCCATTGGCGTAAAGGCTTAGGGTGGATGAGGTAAGGGATGGAACTGTGCAGCCCCTGACATTGTTCTTGTCCCATAGAACAGAATTTTTGGCTGATGCCAAAGTATGAGAGATTCCTTCCTGCCGTTGGTGGTCTTGGCTTGGCTTGCAGCTGAGCTCTGAACCACATGGGAAGTGATTTGTTTTGAGAGATGTGCTTTTCCATATGAAAATGGAACAATTCTCAGCTCTAGGTCAAAGCACCCACTTTAGTTGATAGTTCTTATCTGTGTCTTAATGCAAGCATTACTTACCCATGCAAAAATGCTTTGAGGACAGGGGAGTCCTATTGTTTTACAAGACGTGACACGAGGAAACAGTCTGACTTGGGACTATTAGCATGGAAGCAGTCTGTTGGTTATCAAGTTTCATCTTTATCCAAATTTGTATTAGGAATGACTGTGCAGTCACAAGCCATTATTTCTACTCTGGTTAATAAGATTATTTCTCTTGTATTTGAGCCTTAAGCTGAATGTTTTTAGGTCACTGATAACTACTTTACTGGTCCACATTGCATCTTAGGGTCTGCTTGAGATTTCGTTCATATGGGAATCAAAGCTACAGTTCTAAATCCCAGGGGTTAGTTCTGTCCATTTTTGAAATTCTTCCCTCTTTTCCTCACAATGTGACGTACTTTTGTTGGTTAGATATCCCCAGACTGCCTTTCCTATCTCAGTCATATGTTTCTGTGTGTTAAGTAGTTGCTGATGAATCCTTAAACAGACACACATGTGCTGGCTAGATGGAAATTAAAAGTTATGCCGAAGCACTTTCCTTTCTTACTGCAGTGATTTCTCAGTTTGTCTGGGTCTAGCTTTTCAGTCAGGTTTGATTAATCTTGTCTTCATACCTCAGGAATTTCTGAGGGAATTCTCCCTGCATGTGAAGGATGTGGAGAGACAGCTCAATGGAGACCACAGCAGAAACAAACCTGCAGACTCCAGAGTGTGTGCAGCACCATTGTCAGGGGCTGAATTTGAGACTTAGAATTACACTAAGTTAAATAAGGCTTTCACATGACTTCTCTAAGGGGTAAAAGCATATCATGTTTTACAGGGGGAATGTTAGACAGGATTACTTATTTACCTCTTTGAAATTTGGGTTTCTTTTTTCCTAAATTTGGAAAATGCAAGTAACACGTAGTTGTGTTTCTCAGCCTGACAAGTCTAGTATCTAGAATAAGTTTTCTATTAATATTACTATGAATCCTTTAAAAAATCAGATGTAGTTGTTACATGATGTAAATAGCATGTGTTGATTTAATATTCAGCATTGAAGTTTAAAAAAACCTCAAACCAGAATTTCTGTAATCAAATGTGTGTGTGATCTCCATTTCTCTTAGGATATAAAACTCTAGAAATATTTAATTATAAGTTTACTAATGAGGATGCCTCATTATATTAGTGTGTTTTGATATACCTGTATATGCACAAACACAAGTCCTATATGGACTCACAGAATCATCATTAAGATTGGAAAAGACCTCTAAAATTGTCAAGTCCAACCTTTGGCTGAGTACCACCATGCCCACTAAACCACAGAGCTGCCAATCTGCTCATTTTTTTAATACTTCCAGATATGGTGACCCCAGCACTTCCTCATTCTCAGGAGAGGTCCCTCTGTGTAAATAAGGTTCCCAGAAAATCTAACAGGATATGAGATGTTCCTGGAAATGAATACTCACTGCACAAGATGTTGGTACGCTTTTGAATAGTTTGCCACAGCAGTATCCCTCAGAGGGTCTATGCAATGGCCAGGGGATTCAAAACATTAAAGAAGAAGCTTAGAAATTCAGGGTGTAAGGTATAGAAAGGGCTGGATATAAACACTGTATATTTGAGTTTTACTGGTTCTTAACTATGAGTCTAAAGCAGTAATGAGTGGGGTTAATTAATGAGAGGTAACAGTATAACAATATATTCTGTAATTCCAGTAAGCCAAACTAAGTGTTTATGTAATATTAGTGAACTCTTCTCATTAACTACCATAGTTATCTTTTTTCCTTTAATTTGAATTTCCAGATGGGGATTCCAGGATTTCACATAAATGAGCATAGCTACATTCAAAGGCAATGGGCAGCTTTGCAAAGTCCAAAGCTTATTGTGCTTTCTGAGTAAAATACCAGCAGGCATTTTCATTGTGGGCACAGTACAGTAAGTGGGGAGATCTTGTACCTGACTGCTGGGTTTTCCTGACAATCGGGAGCAGTGTCTGTACTAATAAAAATCACATACACTTGGCTTGACTAAGATTCAACAAATGGAGAACAGAAATTATTATGTTTTTTTTCAAGAAAGGTGAAGTCCCTAATACTTGTTTATATTCTATCTCCGTTTTTTCAATTAAACTTCGGTGAATCTGAAGTAGCTTGATTTCGTCTAAATCCACACAGCTGAGGAAACCTGGGCTTGCTTTTTTCTCTGAATTTTCACTGAGGTGCTTTTATCTCCCCCTAATCCCACCATTTCTGTCAGGACATAATCTCTTTCTCAAATTTACATTTTAATTACAAGGCCAGCTGAACTAGCTAAAATCAATAATGTCAGCATTCAGCAGCCTAACTTCAGCTGAAACCCCAGCCTCTCTCTTTCCTTCTATCGATTTATCTTGTGAACACGGGCTACTTTATTGCTTCAGGCAATAGGTGCCATTTGGTCAATTTAAACAAAAAGGGGGGATTTAAACACTTTTATGATTCTTTCTCAAAGCTGCTATTGGCACAATTTGAACCCAATACTGTACTTGTTAAGTAAACCACACAGAACAGCAGAATTCTGAAGAGGAATTTTACTTTTAAAACTGTACTTAATCCCATCTATGTTTTAAAACCAAAACAAAGCAACCCCCCCGACATTGGACACCATTCAGCTGGGGCTGACTGCCAGGTCACTCTTGTCTTTATCTTGTTAGCAAAAACTTTAATTCGTAAATACTTTTTAAAAACTTCACAGTGGAGGTGATGTTACTGATGTCTTAGTGTATCTACTTTTTGCTATTTTTCTTTTAATAGTTTAAAATAAGAAATCAATGAGAAAATACTTTGTTCTTGTAACTCTTAAGAATTCCTATATTGATCTTCCAGATGTGATTTTTATCTGTCTAAATGTCACATTGTCCATTTATCTCTCTTGCTTTTCCTGTGTGTTGCTGACTGCTTGTCTCTGCTATTCCCCTCCTCCTCAACAAAACCAGTGTTGTGAACATACAATCATGCTTCCTCTAAACATAATAGGAAAAAAAAATTGGAAATAAATAGGAGTTTCTGAGAACTTTTAATACACATATGTACATATTTTCTCTGAAGATGAGAGGTGTGGTGAGTGACACAAACCTGCTATCTTCTGACCTTTTTTTTACTAGTTGTAAATAGTACGCATACAAGTGCTCTCAAAACATTTGCTTTGAACAATGCTTTTCAGAAAAGGTCCTTAAAAAAAGGAGAAAAAGAAAGTTTAAATGCTAAATACAGTCTAAGCAATTCTACATTACAGATAGTCTAATGACATATTCTTCTCAGTTAGCCTCATTCAGGCCAAACACCCTGTTTGTAACTGTTCTGTCATTGAAGGAAGTTTTCTTCTCCAAATACTGATGATTCTAAAGTGTGGTTGCAACAATGTTTTTGATAAAAGCACCTTAGAAAGGCATTTTCTCTTTCTGTGATGGAGCCCTGCCCTGCCTCCTTTCCAGAGACATAAATTCAAAATTCGTGAACTATTCTGTCACTGAAGTGCTGTTTAAAAGCATGTTTTTGTGGAAGCATCATTCTCCCTCTTGAACAGCTAGTCCACAGCCTAATAAGTGTAATGAAATAATTTCTTTTGATATTTAACCTAGATATTTTTCTGTGTAGATCCATCCTAATATAATTTATTATAATTTCCTTTATTCCTAGTCCTGCTAATATTGAGACTGTTTTCCACTGCAGAGATTAGTCCTTTAAATGTTTGGGGTTTTGGTTTGGTTTAGGGGTTTTTTTATAATGTTCTTTAAAGCTTGTTGATTTTGGAGAATGTAGAGTATTCATGGCTTTTGTTAGTGTGTGGTGTGGGCAGGAGTGAGTAAGGGAGCAGCAGTGCCAGGTGTGCTCAGCAGCAGCTCCAGCAAAAGGATGGACTCTGTATTTTGAATTAGGATTGTGACTGTTTTGAGGGAGAGGCTGTCCAGGAATTAGGTTAAACAGGTGTCCTTCTCAGTGCCCTGAGGATGGAGCTTTGGAAAACAGGTTTGGATGTTGTTCCCTGCAGAAGGACTCAACTCCTGATCTAGGTAGCTGGAAAATGTGTTCCTAGGGGGTGGATCTCAAAGCTTGCCACCTCAGCATCTTGGCTGGTGGCTGGTGCCGTCCATGCACCCCATGGGATAAAGGGAATGAGTGATGCGAACAAATCAAGGTCAGGATGAATTACTGGGAGACCTTATAAGGTGCTAAGATGGGTCAAAGCAAATTGTTCTAATTTTGTTCATGGAAAATACATTGTTCTCTTAAATAAAAATATTTTGTGTAGCAAGCCTACCTGTTAATGTGGGTCTTGCAATTTCCTGATCAGATGGCTGATCACAGATATAACACTAGCTTTTTCTTTTCTGATTAATATATTGTGATACATTTAATGGCTAACAAAGCAAGAATACTTCTGAATGCAGCTTCAGGGCTGGTTAGAACTGGGCAAAAGATTAAAAGTTACAATTAACTAATAGCCAAAATACACCAGATAAACTTGTTACTTTTCATAAGAAGGCTCAGATAATTTTGTGAAACTGTGACTTCTTGTATAAAATTTAGGGATCTTTTCTGAGGGATGAGATCTTGCATTTCAATAAATTATTTTATAAAAAGGCTTTCTGAGGGGACAAGCCACGTTAGTGTGAGGGATCATGTCTTTGCAATTCTAGCTGTCATTGGCTGATAAGTTCTTGTTGCTATTACTGACTAATGGAGTTGCTCCTCCAGCTCAGCAGGTAGAGGCAGGTGCTGTCTAACTGCTCAGCCTATCTAATTGCATCCTTACACTCCGTTCTGGGGCTCTAATCTGGCTGTAAAACGTAATTAAAGTTACCCCACCACTGAGCTGCTGGTGCTGAACAACAGTGCCTGATACTGCCTTACAGAGGGCTCGTTCCTCAGGTGTTCCTCAGGCTCAGGCATTTCCTGTCTCTTGGACAGACTCTCTGGGTGTACTTCCTGCTTCTGCCAGCGCTTGGGTATTTTCTCCTGGCAGATTGTGGGGTTTAGTATCTGTGAAAGACAAATGTTCTCTAAATAATTCTATTTCACTCTGAGTGGGATTGATGTTTCACATAAACTGAAAGAAGGAAGATGTAGTCAGCACCCTGAGCTGATTTGGTGGGACTGTGAGGGTGGGAGAAGTGAATCACTTCTAAACATCAAGGGTTTTTTGCAGGGCTTGAACCCCAGACACCTCCAAAAGCCCTGGTGGCGAAGGCATCAATGGGAGCAGCTCCACTGAACTCCTGCACTCAGCTCAAAGGGAATGAGGATGAACTCGATCCAACCTGTGCAGCTGCCACACTGAAACTTATTAGAGACAAGCTGCCAAAGTTACCATCTCCTCATGCCAGGTCATCTTTGTTTTAATTCTTATACAAACTTCTTGCTCTTGTGTTTATTAGTCGTGACAGCACACAGAAAAGCATTCACGAACCAGGCAAGCTGACAAGTCTGACTTGGTCTCATTTTGAAGTTACGTTCATTGTTTAATGTTTGGGATTTTGTTGGTGATTGCACCAGGATCTTAAGGCATCTTTTACTGCTCAGTTAATATAGATCTTCCTTGGTGTAAATAGCCTTTATGAAACTACACTGTTCCCTTCTTTGCTAACAACACCCCCCATCCCATTTATTTGGGTAAATTTTGTTTGCAGCTAAACAGAGTGTATCCTAATGTTCAGTTAGCAAGTAGTTTCAACATCTCTTTGTTCCTAATGACTTATGCTGTCAGTGCTGCCTGGAGATGTTGTATTGCTTCCAAAGATATATTTGTTATCAATCCTGTTCAAAGTTTGGTGAAACTCCAGCATTGCCTAGCATTTGTGTGTGGTTTGAGGGTAAGCCTGGAATCATCTGCTTAGTGGCATGTTCCTGGAAAGACGCTTTGGCATGGGCCAGGAAAGCCCCCAAAACCTAGCAAACTGAAATTAATCTGAGATTTTCAGTACCCTATCTGTGGCTCCTATGGGAGTACAACATGCATGATCCACTGCTGCCCCATCAGCTCTCTGGGTTTCTGCCCCCACAGTGTGATATGGGTTAGCCAGCACCAGCTGAACATGCAGTGAGCTGCATAGAGAGTGTGTGGTGTTATGTCATACAGTCTTCCTTTAAAAAAAAAGGACAACCTTGTAAAAGCAGTTGTAATTGTACATGTAAGGTACTATTAGTGTTGGTCTAAAGAATCTAATGAAAACAGAAAAAAAATTGGTTGTGGTCATTGGTGTTCTGTATTGACTTCTCATCAATTTTCTCCAGTGAGTCTGCAACTTCTGAGACAGCAAACTTGGAAGATTCTGACAGTAAAAGAAGAAAACTGGAAGAAAGAGCTAAAGCTCCCCTCATGCCTTTTGGATTAGATCTTCACTACTGGGGAGAGGATCAGCCGAGTGCTGGGAAGATTCTCAAGTAATGCTCTTTTTCTTTTAAGACAAATTAAACAAATAAATAGATATACTTGTACTCAGAGGTCATGCAGCGGGGTGACTGCTATTTCTTTTGATAATTACTTTTCTTCTTTACCTTATGTTGTAGGACCTATAAACAAAGTCAGAAATTCTACCTTTAAATGTTGTTTTGAGAAGATGTGATACTAATTAAATATCCTTTGATGCTTCAAAGCACATTTCTTTTCTGCTCTTTTTATGTTTGCAGCATGGCATCAGTTACCCCAATTTGATCTGATACCTCATTATGCAAAGGGCTCTGCCAAGTGTGTGATAGACATTGCCTGAGCTGGAGACTTTAAGATTTAAACAAGTAGCAGGCAAGGTAGGAGAAAGGCTGGGGAAGTGTTTTCCCTGGCTTCACAGAGTGGTAACTGAGGAAACTGATACGCTTATTCAGTCACACAAGAGAAAGGTGGCAGTTACAGGATTTGGATTTGGATCTTTCACTTTCCATTGCTGTCTGGGAGGTTTTGTGTTTCATGAAGCATTGCTGGCTTAGGGAGAGCTTTAGCGCTGCTGGGGAGAAGAGATGGTAGGTACACATCAGAATTTATTTCTAGCAGTCCAGTTTTAAAACCTCTTTTAGTATTTTTAAATGGAAGTTGGGTTGCAAAGTCCTCCCTTTATGTATAAATTTCGTTTAAGTCCATCAGAACTTTGGTATCAATGTGTACCATACCTGCTTGAAAAAGGCAAAAATCATTGACTGGCTGGGTTGCAAATTAAGGTGTTATATTCTTAGCAGTACTTTAACTTAGTTTGTTTTCTTACCAAAACAAACAAAAGCCCTCTGGCCTGTAATCATAGTGCCAAAATAGTGTCAGCAGAAAGGAACAAGAGGAAACCTTTGCGCCTGATTTCATAAAATGCCGAATATAATTTAAATTACCAAAAACTGCTGCAATTTGATGCATGAAAGTGCTTTACCATAGTCACTCCAGGCTTTGGATTCCATCTCATGTGGTATAGACTCTTCAAAGCCTGTGAAAAAATTTTCATCAGGGCTTTAAGAAGCATTTGTCTGTGATAATGCCAAAAAGGTAGTAAGGCCTTATTTTACATTGCAAATGAGTTATTCAAGTCATAAGTGAAATCAGAAGCATATTTCACTGCCTGTCTGCCTCGTGCTGTGCTGTTTTATTTTTATGCTTCCCAATAAAATAGAGAGCACACTTCTGAACCATACAGTCTATAACTACAGATGTGCCAATCTAACTAAAGATAATTTAAGTAACTCTGCACACACAATACCATTGACCCCAGGCATAAAATAGACTTATTGAAAAATTAAGATAGTTATCAGTCAATTCCTTTAGCATTTCTATATGCACCCATACTGGCTCTGTAAGGTTCTTAGGGGAAAAAAGCAAACTGAAAAATAGACAACACATATGGGATGTGTATGGAATTTGACTTCTTAAAATCTGAAGGAGAAAAGTCTTTCCATTTCATTTAGCAGTGCACTTACTTAATCAGAGCATTTACAATAAATTAAGATTTTGACAGTGAGAATGTAGCTACCAGGAAGTTTTCTAAAGAAGTTTTGTTGGTTTCTTGAGGTGGGTGCAGAAGGTAGTGTGTGCTGCACAGTGTTGAATTGTGTAGAGTCTGCTGTATCAGCTAAAAGACTTATTTTGGATAGCATGGACCTTCCAATCTCATCTGCCCTCCTCCTTAAACTAAATCAGCTTATTCTTAGGAGCACAGTAAAGTAGCTAGTGCAGCACTGACTGTGACTAGGATGTTTGAATTAGCCCATTTTGCACTTGATCCAGGATCTCTGTAAGCATCTGGGATTAGAATTTATATTTATTCAATGTTTTTATAAGCTTCTTGTCAGATTAGAAATTAAGATGACATCAATTCATTGAAAGAATGCAGCACTTCTCCAAGGGCTTTCTCTTAGATTTCTGTTAACCATTACTTGTCTTTTATTCCTCCTCCTCATCCTCATGTATTGTGTCACGGCCATTAAAGCCTCTGTTATTCATCTGGATTAGGAGCACTCTAAATGTGAGTGAGGTGTTGATCTTTTTCATCTTTTAGTAGATTATCCATTCCTCTTCTGTTCCATCTTACAACCAGCTTTTACTTGTCAGATGCATCATTTTTTCAAACAAGTATCTGCCTGTTTATAATGTTGCTTAACTCACAACAAGAAATCAGAAAACTTTGGGAACTGCCACTGCTTTGTTCTTCTCTCACCTGCTTCTAAGTCATGTTGGGAGAAAATAAGTTATATTCTTGTAGTGAACAGTAATATGTATTAATGTATTTGTAAGAATCAGACTATTTTAAGTTCAGTTCCCAAATACTGGTCAATGACACGTAGGGCAAAACATTATTTTAATATACCTGACATTTGTTGGGTGCATATTTAGGGGAAGAGAGACAGAGAAATTATTAAATAGAACTATTTATATTTTATTATTTGAATAGAACTATTTCGTAACTAGGGTTGACATGCACAACTGTTAAATGCTTTTTCATTCTTATGTAACTGTAATTTGATAATTTAGAGGGGGATGGGAGTTCAGAACACCAAAGGACACTAGAATTTTACTAAGAGATTCTGTAAGATTGCCATGGCTGTAAAAATCCCGTATGGTGCCCTTTTAGGAATGCTTTCCCCTCCACGTGGCTGCAAGTTTGTGACACAGAGCTGCCAGTCAGTCTTGCTTTCAGCATTGCATTAAACTAAGCAAATAAGAAATTGATGCCATTCTTTTATTTACTGTCTATTGTACAACCTTGCCACATAATTTCTGAAGTTAAAATACTGTACCATTCAGACAATGGGCTGAAGTAATACTGATTTTTAAAAAGACTCTCAGGGCTTTTGGGGTTTTTTGCTACATTTTGCAGAAGTGTGTAATTAAAAATACTTTGTTTAACCGAAAACTGTGGAAATACATGATTGTGTTTATTGTTGAACTAGCCTCCACTGGAACTGTTTTGCCTTTATCCCCTAATTTACCAGAAGGAAACTGTTTGTACTTTATGACAGGTTAGCATTTCTCTGGTACTAATGAGGTGTATTTGATGGAGAAATTAAATAGAAAAAATAGAATCAATCTGTTTAACAAGAATTTTGTTGAACATTTTTCTAATGATGGCAAATCACAGAGATGTTTCAGAGTTTCCTTAATCCCTTTTTAACCTAGTTCTAACTTTTTTACATAGTTTAAATGCTCAACTACTGCATTAAAACCAGTAGCTATATATGTTGTAGATTGCTATGGTCAGATATTTTCCTCTACCTTGTTTTTTTCCTTGTCGTCTGCTGAAAACTTGGTTAGATAAAATTAATCAAAACTTTTCAGGCCCTCAAAAGTAATTCTTTCAAGTATTGGCTTATGTGCTTTGGCAAATTGTGACTGGTGTGATGAGTGAAGCCAGTGTTCATGTATATATGGCTCTGCAGTCTACAGAAAGCAAAGTCTTAGAAGCAAGAATGACACTCAAGGATATAAGTGAGTGAGAGGAATTGGATATGGATAGAAAATCCTCTCAAATAACTCTGGAACTGATTGGGTCAAAGAACTATGTGGAAGAAAGTGATTGTAAGGTGTTCTTTAGGAATTTTATGTCTTTATCAAGACATCTGTCATCTAGGTATCTCCATCTTGCTTGTCATGAGCAGCAGACATGCAGGCTGCAATCTTTTTCCTTAGTTTAGCTGTATTTTTTTTTCTCTTTAACTTCATATTTCCTTAAATTTGAGGTAGGATTGTTATTGTTAACTTCAGGTATCGTAAAATAAGATACCTAAGTGTAGGCTGGTCACTCTAATTTCTTTTCATGATTAAGAGAAAGAAACATCTACCATCAGAGGGACAGTCATTGTCTCCTAAGATTAGGATCTAAAATGAGTCAGGTAATTGCTCTCTGGGGTTGCCTGTTTTTCACTACAGACTGTTGGCAGCTTAGGGTGGCTAAAATGAAATTATATGAATGCTGTTGAGAAAATCTTTGTTTGCCTATGTGTCTGGTGTCTGTAAATATAGGTAAGGTCTCTAATTTTAAAATAGATTTTTAATGGATTAGCTTAATTTCCTAGAGGAACACTTGATAATTTCTCAGATTTATGGACACTGTGTAGGAGAACCTTTAAGAAAGAATCTGTATAAGGCTCAGCTGATTGTTTGCTCTTTCCCTGGGTCTCAGATTATTGCAGCATTCTCTGATTTCAGCTTCTGCTTCTCTGCTGCTGCAGGAGTCCAGCTATCAGGAATAAGATCAGACACATTAAGATCAAACTGTTTCCTCCTTGATCTGTCTTCTGTGCTTAATCATAGAAGTATTTTGTTATGAAGAATGTTAAGTACAGAATTACAAAGTTATTCACTGGATCTGGAAATTGGATAACTGATTCTGGATGTCAGATCATGAACTAAAGCTAAGACTTGTAATAGCTTAGCAGGTTAAACAGGAAATCAATACTAGACAGGCTTTGGTGGTATTTTAAAAATATCTTCATAATACAGGAGCCATAAGAAAGACTGGCAGATTCCTAGGGTTTTTAAATTCACTAGTAATGCTTCCCTTCCTTTCACATTTGAGTTTAGCACAGGTTGATGTTATCTCTATGTTTTTTCTTACAATTTTGTGTGTGAATTATTTTCATTTGTTGTTTTCCCAGATTTACCTCTGAGCATCGATTTTGGGCACCCAGTGAAGTAGAGGAAGAGGTGGAAAATAAAGAAATAACGGAAATGTTAAAAACCAGATATATAACATTTGCTGGCAAGTTTGAGCCAGTGAAACATAAATGTCGAGCACCCATGCCTGGTGGAACTCTGTGTGAAAGACAAGATCGGATTAAGGTAGGCACCAAGTTACACAACTTCCAGCCTCTGTGCTGTATGGAAAAGATCTCCTTAAAACATCCATAAAAATTTATTTCACATTGTATGTACAGCTCAAGGGAGTGGAATAACATTGCATTGGAGAAGTTCATTGTGAATATGTGCTTCATAGGGCAAACATCCTTTTGGTAAAGAAGCTGTAAACATTTAAAGAACTTGGGAATTTTTTTGGCATTCATTGTAGGCTATTTGGATTTTATTTATTACTGTGATGTGTGAGTACCTGGCAGTAAGACAGAGATAGTTCTTTGCTGAAAATTTTTCCTCAGAAGCGTATTTGATATTAACTGTTTCTAGAGACTTACATGTTTGAGGGGCAAAGAAATTTTATTTACAAATTAAGTTTTATGAAAGCTAAATTTTACACAGCCTCAAATTATGAGCACTATTGAGCAGAACTATTTTGCTTAAATACTTTGTTCTAGTATCTCTGTTTTTTCTGTATTATCTGAGATTGAAGGATGTGAATGCACTTCAGTACTTTTAATGGGATTGTTACGCGATAGGGATATAGCATAAACAGCAATATATGATGCAGCTTTGGTGCCCTAGTTCCAGACTTGACAGGATGGTCTCTTGAAATTGGATATTTGTTTCAAAAAGAGCTTATTTATTTCTTTGAGGTTCTGAATATATCAAACACATGATGTTTATGGGATTCTGATGCTTTTTAAAGAGAACTGGGAGTCAAGTGTAGTTTTATTGCTCAGTTCCACTTTCCAGCTTTAAGCTGTGTTGAGTAAAATGTAAACACTTTCTTTTCATTAAAAAACTGTGATCTTTTTTCTTCCCCCCGTCTTTCTTTCTCAAGTGCCCTTTCCATGGAAAGATAATTCCTCGGGATGACTCTGGGATTCCTGTAAATGCAGAGGACAGAGCCAGAGAAGAAAAGATGAAGTTTGAGAAGCAAGCAGCCCAGCCAGGTCTGTGTCTGCATAGCATCTTAAAAAAATAATAATAAAAAAAAATACTAGACAGAGGTGGGAAATACCTGTTACCTGTGTTGCTCCTAACCACATTCTCCCATTTGCATTCCTATTGATTTTAAATTACAGTTCATTTGCAGTGGTTCTTGCTTATGTGATAAATATGGATATGTATGTAGATAGAATAAGATTAACATTGCATTTTTGCTTTATTCCCAATGGCTTTTCTGATGTTCCCAAAACTGCTCAGACAGACAAGTTGTAGCCTTTGTCTTAAGGAACATGTTTTATCAAAGATGGTTGGACCTGTTCCATGGGAAATGCTTGACAAGTAACTGTTCCTGTGCTTCTGCAAAGAAGATGTCTAATCTTGCTCGTCCCTAACAGTTGTGATTTAGGCACTATAATGATAATATTATTAGGATCATTGGGTCACCACCAGTATTGGGAGGGCATTTTGTTTTTAAACAGTTGAGAATGGGCAGCAAAACTCTTGGCCTTCTCCTTGTATCCTGGCTGCAGCCTTCAGGTGTGGAGGGGAAGGCTCCTTCTTCCCCAAGATAATTTGGGCATTTTTAGCCAGGAGGCAGCTCTGGACTGGTAGGTGAGGAATGCAGGCAATGAGCAAAACAGCAGGCAATGAGTACACAGGCAGGAAGACTTCCAAGGGGAATAAGAGACTTTCGTGCAATAGTACAGCTAAACCCTATTAGTGATGGACAGAAGATACCTGGTGGACTGCAACCAGGAAGCTACTGAAAGTTGATGAACTGCAAAGGAAGATGGGAGAGAGGGATCTATCCAGCAAAGACACAGTGTATAATTGGAGGGGACAGCTTTTCTTTAATCTGCCTTCTTCCAGCAGATCTTAGTTTTTTCTCTGGTCTGAGCTATTTATTCTAGGTGAGTATTCTGGATTCTAATTAAACTTACCCACAGGCATTAGCATTTTGGTATCCTGTACTCCCTTGAAGGAGTTCTCTTTTGAGGTTTGGCTGACTTGATGTTTGAGAGTTATGCATTTTATTAATGAAACTACTGAAGCTTTCATGAAACCTCTTGGGAGCCTGAGGAACAGTTACCTGTATTCAGAACAGGAATCTCTATTCAGAAAGGTCTGTGTGGAATGAATGTCCATTTAAACATACAATTGACCCACCCAGTGTCCTTTAATACTTGTTTGACCATCTTTGAGTGACTGTGCTTGGTGATTACAACACCACACCAGCCTAGCAATTACTGAACACGTTCTGGTATTTGCAGGTGTCAAAGTGCTACATTTACAGGTAGTTTCCATCCCTGTCCAGGTTAAGTGCTCTAAACTGGCATCCAGCCAGCAGCACAGACAGTGTTGGACTGTCAGAGGGAAACCAGGATAGGGGTGTGGATGTTGTGTTAAAAAGGAAAGTTCCCAGCTTACTTATGACAAACTAAAACTAGCAAATTAAACTGATAAGTGTTCTTGAAATCTCAAACTAGAAACTAATATTCTGGTATAAAAATCACTTGGACTGAAAAATATTGATTTTTTTTCCTGTGAAATTGTCATTGCTTGAGGCTAGTCATAGTATTTATTTTTATTACAGTGTCAGCTTGGTGTCGTTAGAGGCTTCTCACCTCTGATCCACAAGGATGTGTCTGTTAGTCCCAAACCAGTGTTGGCATTGCTCCCTGGGTTACTGAGTGTGGTTGTTAAGCTGAGATGTCACACAAAGGTCCATCCCATCTGACTGGAGACATACTGCACAAGCTGTGGCACTTAATTTATTGGACAAAACCCTCCATGTTTCTAAAGCCATACGTATACAGGATGTCACTAAATACTTATGTCCACTTTCTTTTTTTCTCTGCCTTTTTCCCTCTCTCACTATTTTTATATTTGCTTTAGAGTATTTTCATCAACTTTTTAGATTTTTTTTTTTTTGCTTGTTTTGAGGCTTGTGGTTTGGAGGGGTGTGGTTGGTTTTCAGTGGTGTTTGGTTTTGGGGTTTTTGTGGTTACAAAGGTCTTGAAGCAAAGCTGAACAGTGCTGCTATGGGAAATACACAACTGGCAACCCACTGGACAGTCAGGAACTGTTTGACTGACAACATCATTAATGATGGCAGTTGGAAAAAGTGTGGAAAAAACCACTTAAATTTGGGGATCAGTTGTGTGGTTAAAATGCACCAAAATTCTTCTTGCATCTCCTTCCTACTGGATGGTAGATTTATTTCTGTCTTTATGTGATTAAAGTGATAAACAGTTATACAAAAGTCATATGGTTTGTGTTCTAGTGACTGTGTTTTGACAACACTGTCATTGTTATTATGGATCATTTATTATCTTAGTACAAAATTTTAAACTAGGTGATGTCCACAGAAAGGTGCTTTGGTCTGTTCAATCCTGAAACAGTGAATCAGGTGGGATTATGCTGACCCGCTAATCTGCAGCGTTCATCCTTTTCCAATAGTTCACACACAAGAGCAAATTAAGTGCCTATTTTTTGTGTCAACCCTGAAGAGTATCTGGTTTTTCAGCCCTTAGTGACTTGTTAACAAACAGGTATCAGGACAGGCTGGTGAAGGCAGGCCGCTGGCCACTCAGATGTGAAATAGCATCTCTTTACTAACTACAGTATCGATTCCCGCCTACCCTTGCAAACTGTGTAATTTTCTTTTCCCTGCTGCTAAACTCAGTAACAATGTATGAAGAGCTTTAGGGGCCCATCAATGCTCAAAAAGCCTGCTCTTCCCTGGCATTCTATTGATTTTTCTCAAAAGCTTTTAAATTGCTCCTTCATTTTACTCAAATGCTCATTTCATCTCTACTGGATGCCGGCATTTTTTCGTTGTGTTTAAACAATTGCTCCATTCACGGGGTTCCTAAACTGTGACGCCTTCTTATTACTGGGAGATAAACTGTTTAGACAGTTTTCCTTAATCTTGGATTAATCGTTCCTGTATCTGAATTGTGCTGTTCTGTATTCCCTCACTTCAAAAAAAAAAAGTCTGTGAGGTCTTATGATCTATCAAGTGTATGTGTTCTATTTTTCCCCTTTTCTCCCTCCTGTGCAACTCTTGAACAGCTTCGTTTTCCTCATGCTTTTTGGTGTGTTGGATTTTCATCAGTCCTTGCTTTCATGTATGATGGTAGTTTAGATCTAACCTTTCCTTGGAAAATTGCTCTGGTATTCCTTAACACCATGTTCTTAAGTGAGGACATTGCCTCTGACCTTCCTGAAATGTTGTTAGCAGTGTTTGTCACACTCAGTGACCATCTTGGTGTATAAATGAAGTTGTATAGTCCTTTAGGACTGTTTATTTTTCTATATCTACAAAGATGTTAGGTAAGAGGAGTAGACATTTGGTGTTACAATTTCTGCAGGCAAGAAAGGCTGACTGACATAAGGGAAACAATGACAAATGACTGGCAATTACTGTTGTTAAAATGCAGACTTCTGACATTTCTGCTGAGCTTGGACCATGTTCTTTTTGAAGTAGTACTTCCTGCTTTTTTTTTCCAACCCATATGCTCAAAGTCTTTACAATGAAATGAAATTTTCTAAATTTCCCTTTGGCAGATGTCCATCCTCCAAACATTTTTTTTTTTGGTACTTTGTGCTGTCTTGTTCTGATACACAAGACTACACTGAAGGTGAAAAACTGCAGCTTCCTCAAACGGTTCACAGTCTAAATTGTTCATGCTTTTTCCTCTGGTGGCATTTAGGATCAGAATCCACTTACAGTGTATGACTGGATTCTGAAGCATTAAGGTTTTGAAAAAATGTAAACCAAGATTTTGTTTAGCTAAATTAACTTGTGCCATTGTCAAGAGAAGAAACTTGATTTAGATAATTAAACTGAGGGAATATGGGATACTTAGAAAGTGGTATCTTTTTCAGATGCAAAATGGGTGTCGTGGCAATGGGGTCATGTTGCCCTACTCAAGAATTTTATGTAGATTTCAGATACCAGTTCATGTTTTAAAGTAAATATTATTGATGAAATCACAATGTTGTCAGCCGTGCTCTGCTCAAAAGTTGATATATTCCATTTTTTTAGGTTTATTTTAAAGTTTATGCAGAATTTATTTCTGCAGATAAATTCCTCAGATACATTGTTGGCATTTTCATTTCTAAATAATTATCACTGTGCTTATTCACCTCTTCTACATGGAATAGTTTCCTTGGAACTTTGCTACTGTACTACTGAAAAAACATAAGTCTTCCTACAGAAAAGTTTTATCCATAGCAGCTACTAATACATGCTAACCTAGTCTGGCAGGGCTTCTTCATCAAGATCTGTGATTTTGGAAACTGCTTTATCCTCCCCTTCCTTTGTGTGTGACAAGAACCTCTTCCTCAGGGGACTGCAAATTCTCCCTGGGTTGGGAGTTTCAGAGTTCATGTTTTGTCTTTTGAACAGAGTGGCGAGATCCAGAATTTATGAGAGAAGTTGAAGCTGCTACAGGACTGGATCTTGGTTCCTCTAAAAGTAATGGAAAAGGACAGAAGAAGAAAGGGAAGAAGCAAAAATACCCAAATCTCACAGACCTGAAGCAACAGGCTAACACTTCTCGTTCCCGGCTTGAGAGGAAGGTCTTCAACAAGTAAGATACTTCATTCTCTAAAGCCTGTTAAATTACTGTTTCTGTTTGATTCAACAGTACTTTCTGTTTCTACATTAAGATGCACTTACTAAACAGATTTTTTTGCTAACTGCAAGCCAGAATGTCTTCCATATGTCTGGAGGGTAAAACATAGCAGGTACTGCCAACCAAGATGATTTCTTTGAGAGTGATTTTCAACTCATTTGAAAAAATTTCCCTATGAAAGACTTTTTTCATCCTGTCTCAATTTATTAAAAATTTTAATTGCTGGATTGACTTCTCTGGATGATCATTTATTAGTCAGGCACAGTGGCTCAGGTGGATGTGGGAACCTGCTAGCCACTCCCAAATAGGATTTAGAACGTATAGTAACTCCATCTGTCCACTATTAACACCATTTCTGATGCCTTTTCTTGCTTAGATGTGGCTACAACATAAATTTGCCTAAGCATGCTCTGGTCTTTATCAAATGGGAAGCAGCTGCAGCTATTTAAAGAGTTTCACATGTCAAAAATGAAGTAGTCAAAGGAAAATAAAGTTGTCAAATAAAAAAAAAAAAATATTATTGTAAAATCATTAATGGTGGGTTATTCTCTAAGCATACTGGATGAGTTGAACAGCATCCAGGACACAATATTTGTTTAAACTCAATTTTCCCTTCTCTGATGTACTAGTTATAACAACAAAGCTGAATCCACATTGCTTTTGGTTATGGAAATAGCACATTTTCTGTGAAATTCTTATGTCACCTGGTCTTAGTTAGAAGTCAGAGACATACAGTTCTAATGATTAGAATTTCATATCATGGTTTACTGTGGTTTGTGCTAATGATTTTGAGTGTGTGTTAGTGCCAGGCATAGGGAATCAAACCTGTCAAGTTTTTAATAGGTTTCATGCTTTGCAGCACTAAATAAGATGATAACCTTGGCTCCTTATAACAACCCCAAATTACTTGAAATGTATAGGTGATAAACCCAGGCTCTAGTCTGCCAATAAAGCTAAGTGAAATTGCACACAGATCATCAAAGTGGGATCTCATTTCATTTACAGTATCGCACAATCCACTGGTGCTAATGTAAAACCTACATGACATGAAAGTGTCAAGGCCACCCTGCACTGCTAAAGGCTCACTTTTCTCCTACCAATTAGGTAATATTTGAAGTGCAAAACCATGACCACATTTTCCTTACTCTGGTAACTTTATTGGCAGAATTTTGTTAAAAGTATACCTCTTCCAGGGTGTTTCTTCAGAATGCTGGTTTTCATTGCAGTTGCTGCTGAGAAAATCTTTAATCCCACCATTTAGAGTGTTATTAAGAAGAAGCCTCTGTTTTCAGATGTTTCAAAATGGCTTTGGAAATGAAGCCATTACAGAGAACAGTTACCAAGCCAGAAGTCAGCTTGTTTCTTGGAGATAATTTGGGAAGCAGAGCTGGAATAGTGTATAGGGGCTGATCCTAAAAGAGGCTGAGGAACACTGCCCAGGTGCATGTCTTACCTTCATTTTCCTGCACAGCTTGAAATGATAAAGGCAGATTGTGACAATGTAGAGTCTTAACAGCATGAGCCTTGAAACCATCTACTTGTGTGATGGAACTTGCCAAACTCATAGAAATCAATGGAGACGTCAGTCAGTGCCCTGTTTTTGAATGGACACAGTCCCTCAAACCAAGCCTGTAGCTGCTCTACCTCTCACATCAGCAGAGTAGCCAGGTGTTTACCTGGAGATGTGTTAGGAGACAACACCCTTCATGAGCAGGGTGACAGCTGAGAACACTTGCAAACATCAGCCTCACATAGCTGAGCTTTTGTGCCAGAGGCATCTAAAGTAACCAGTACAAATTGGAACTTTAGAATCCAGTGAGGAACAAAATTCTGAGGCAGGGTGCCCTCAGCTCTGCACAACAGTGGCTTTAAGTTTCTGAGGGGACACATGTTCACACCAGAACATTTTCCTGACTGCTTCTGCTGCTTCTTACTCCTCTGGATTTGTGAACCTATTCCTCTGCCTTACCAGCTGGAGAATATAGGGGCTTGCTCTCTCTCTGCCTTTTATGACAATCTCCTACTCCTGTTCATGCTGCCTAGGCATCATTTTCCTCACCTCCAAAATCTTAGCTGTGTGATCTTCACTCAAAAGTTTGTGGAGGGGAGAAAAGTGCAGGTATCTTAATTCCCCAGCTCAGAAGCATTGCAGTGCCTCCCTAGAGAAATTTTTGGGCACATCTTTACTGGGAGGAAGCAATGGCAGCCAATAGAGCAGCAACAGGAGACAGACAGGCCCTCACTCGGTTTGGGAGCACCAGAAAGCTTTTCAGCTCTGAAGTTCATTCCTTCACTTCCTTTTCAAACCTGAAGAATGTTCCAGAGCTTTCTTCAGGCACAGCAGGAGATGGAGAGGACTCAAGTGCTTGCCCATCCTGAGGCAGCAGAGATCCCATTTCTACTTGAGGTATGAATGAGGTACTGGACATACTGTCCTGCCTGTGCTAAACTCTGAGCACTTCTGCAGCAGAAGCCTGTCTCTGTAGAGATACACAATAATCTCTGGTGTCTTCCTAAACTAGAGCTGTTCTTGTGGATTAAAAGCTGCTGCTGTTGTGAGCAAAAGAATCTAACTCAGCCCACATCTGATGAAACAGTTTTAGTAACCTGTGGAAGTTACAACATGAGTTCACATGAAGTGAGCAGCAAACCCTTCCCTCACAAAAACATTCTGGATTGAGGGTTAGATTTCACAAGTGTTTCTGAGTATTAATTTTTTAAGATCTTTTTAGACACTTTTAGTTGTTTTTTCCCTGAGAGCACTTAGGTGCTTTTGAAAATCAAACTTGTTCCATGTGGCTTTAAGAAATAATGCTGGGAGGGTGGAATACACAGCCATTAAACTGAAAGACTTGAATTTGTTTACTCCTGTTAATAAAATCATTGCTGAATTAAACTATTTATATTGCTGCAGCTAATTTAGTTAACAAGACAAATTTGTTCAGCCTCATCAATGCCATGCTCAGAAGCCTGGTAGTGATTAATCAAATTCCCTAACATTCATAAACGTTCTCTGAGATTGAGCAGACTCAACATAATTTGTTATTATTGTTTTGTTTCTCTTTCAGAGGTGCCATGAAACGGGTCGTGAAAGCCATGAACCGGGTGGACCAAAGGAAGCACGAGAAGTTTGCCAACCAGTTTAACTATGCGCTGAATTAAATTCTCAATCACCTCTGCCCTTCCTTATCACAGGAGTGCAACTGCAAAACCCTTAATTAAAGATATTTGTATTTACACTACAATACTTTGCTAGGCACATTTTTATGGGTGTCGTTTTGAAATTGTTTCCCAGTTTAACTTATTTGATAATGAATATTAATTTTGGAAAAGATGTGGTGGTGTAGAATTAAATGCATTTAAAAAGTTGATAATTATTTGAAATATACATGAAATAGAAATGTTTTATGACTTGTACATAATTTGAGTAAACTGTTCTTTTCCTTCCTAAGGGACTCATGTAATTTATACCTCCTTTGACAACACGTGTGTTTAATTTTCCACTTTCATGCTTTCAGAGAAAAAGATACTTAAAAACAATTTGATTGCTGCCAGGGATGGCAATGCACAGAGCATTTTCTCAGCTTGCTGCTGTACAAAGTGAGCCAAAGCAAGCAGCACAGCACCTCTACAAACACCTTGGTATATAGTAAAAAAATCCAAATCAACTGTTGCCTTCAGGAGATGAATGGGGTAGAGTTTGATTTCTGCAAACTTAATTCCAGGAACTAAGTCAGTCTTGGTAGCCGTGGCACAGATGGAAAAGCTGAAATGGCAAAGATCATCCTGGCCTGCATCTTGTCTTCCCAAGATGGTCTCCCAGTATCTTTCAGAACTGCTCCTGGACATGACATTGTCAAAGTCTATAGATGTACACAGAATGTGCTCCAGTTTAACTGCTGTCAAAAAAGCTCCAGTATGAAGTGAAAATAAGAGGTTTAAAAAATCACTCAAGTGGCACTCTGAACTAGTGGCACAAGTGAACTGCCTGGCTTGGATCACATAAAATTATATCAGGCTAAAGCCCCAGGGTGTGTCTAAGGACCCAGGTATAAACACGAGCATCTGGAATCTTCTAACTCCAGAGAGTTAGTGTGCAGTTGGATCCAGCGTGGGTTGTAGTTCTTGGCTTGGTACTTAAACAAATCTCCCAAACTTGTTTGCTGGCTATAGTCAAGCTTAAGGAGAGAATAAAAAAGTGACCACTCTTGCAACATTTCATACAGCTTTATGGGTAAAGAAAATCCAGAGAATCAGGAAGGTGGTGCTTGAAAATCAAATCAGGGTTGTGTCAGTGGGAAAAACAAAAATTGTAAGCAGATTTCTCCATGGTTATCCTACCTGAGCACACAGTTACACCTGGGGAAAAGCCTGGAAGGGAAAAAGACCACAGCATGTATGGTCTGGCACTCAAATACAGAGCATTTAGTGACATAAATGAGCTTGGTATGGATCTTGTGGGCAGGGCTTCTGAATGAAAGCCATCCTCCAGCACATCCCTCTGAGGTTTCTGGGGCAGGGTGACGGGCCCATATTCATTTTTTGTATGATGCCTTGTGACTTCATTTTCTCTAAACTCACTTGAGATTTGGCTTTATCAACCTGGGTATGGCTGAAAGTTTCTATTACAAAATTGTAACACTAAAAAGTTCTTAGAAATCATGGTTAAAATATTTATTTGTAGGGGATTTTTTATTTAGTAAGCAAAATATACAAATGGGATTTGTAAGCAGTTCTGCATGAATGGTAGAGTGTGCCACACAGAACAGTTTGCACATTTGAGAAAGGCTTCAGTTAATCAAGGTGGGCATTATTGAAAAAAAGAACAAAGAAACCAACTCTATTTTGTGGAAAACAAAAAGTAAACCTGTTTCCTTTAAAGTGGAACTGTGGAAATGAGTGATAAGGGTGTTGCTAGTTATAGGGAGCCTCTAGCCAGAAGCAAGAGGTGTTGAATCCCAGGAGCCCGGCCAGCACAAAGCCAGTTCAGGTGTGTCACAGTACACAGCAGAGGCTGATGGCCACCTGGTGGCCTCCCACGCTCTGCAGATGCCTGGCTGTGGTGCAGCTGCTTGCGGGGCTCATCCAGTGCTGTTAGACACGTTAATGCTTTTACTGGGAGCTGATGTGAATGTCTCTGGAGGTCATGCACCAGAAAAGGTAAGGATGTTACAGCAGTACTGAAGTGATGAGAATCGGCCATTTAAAGCCTTTTGGAATGCCTCACGCCCCGAGCTCACACCTTCAGCAAAGTCACTGTTTTTGAAGAGGCAGTGGCAGTCGTGATGCATTAACAGCTCTCCTGCTGGAGCACACGTTCAGGAGGTGGAGTCAAGGTCCCTTCTCAGCCTCAGAGGTGACAGTCCCGTGTCCTGGCCCAGGGGACAGCCAAAGCCACTGGCAACTTAAACACAGGAGATCTGGTGGGAGACAGCTGACATCACCTGTTTCCCTGTGGGAACTGAAATTGAACCATGGTGGAGCTGAAACTTTCATGTGGGAAACTGGACAGAGTAAAAGATCTCAGCAAACTACAGTCCCCAGACAGGCAAGGGAAGGCTAGATCTGCACGCTTATTCCCTAGACACCTGCCAGGAAAAACACTGCTGAACTTCATGGGTTCAGGAGAGAGCTTCCTCATAGATATTGTCACCAGCTAGATCCGCCCTCAGGACCCCATGGACACCGAAGCCAGAGAGAAGGGTGTTACAATGGTGACTTCTGCAGAGCAATTCCTCCATATGTCTGTTCTAGGATGCTCTGGGACAGCTGCATTTAAATATACCCAAAATCGGTAACAGCATTCTGCTCCTGGGTGAAAATAACACTTGCACTTGCATCTGCAAACAAGCAGGTTCTGCCCCAAGCAGTGCCCAAGGAAGACTCCGTGGTGCTGGGTGTACAGAGGGAATTTAATCCATAGCCAGGTGAGAAGGAAAAAGAGGAGAGAGTCAAGGTGTCAGGGAGAGGTAAGCCAGGAGCTGAAGGTGAAAACTGGGGCAATGCCCTTCCTGACAAGGGCACCAGCACACAGCCCCAAACAAGAAAACAATCTCAGCAATAGGAACAGTCAGCCACAAGTTACCTGAAATTCCACCAAGATAAAAAGCAGGTTTGGAGCCAAGTCAGCAAGGAGAGATCAGGGTGAGAGTCAGCTACAGAGCCAAGCACAGCCCAGCTCAGGCAAGAGACCCCACTGAAATGCAGCTCCCCTGGAATGCAACCAGCTGGAGGGTTTGGGGGGAGGCTCCTGGTGAGTCTCTCCCAGCTTAGCTGTTTTCATGGCAGCCTGAGCCAAGGTGCTGCAGATGTGCCACATCAGGGCAGAGCTTGGGCACCTGCTGGGGCGTGGGATGGGGACACCAGAAGGATTAAAAAGGTGCTGAGAGGGTAATGAGAGAAATTAGATCTTGCTGGTATATTCAGAGCCCTCGGAGCATCCCTCTTACTGGATGTGGTAATGGTCCTATTACAAAATCCTCTACAGAAGCTGAAGGAATTAAGAAAGAGGAAAAAGCCTCAAAACAGCAGCCTAGATCAGACCAGTCTAAACCCTCCCCATCCAGGAGCATCTCCCCACCCCTTTAGCTGGGAGAGATGCTAAAGATCCCAAAACTTAGCACATCCCCTACATGTGGATGAGAGCTAGGGCTGCCTGGCAGCTGGACAAATTTTGACCCGTGGGCCAAAGGTGTTCTTTCAGGTGTGGGAGTGGGATGTTGCCCCTGAAGGAAAGGAAGGAGAAAGATCCCATAATTACTCATGTTTCTGAGTTGATGCTTTCCCACCTCTTCTTCAAAGATGATTGAATGGAGAAAGAAAAGGATTCATGTCCTTTCTGAGCCTTTCCTATCAGTTGGGTGTGGGGAATACAGAGCCTAAATGCTGTGCCAGCTCAGGGGAGTGGTGGGGCAGCAGGCTCTGCCACGCTGGGGGGAGGGCATGGAGTGTTTGTGCTGGTGACAGACTGCACTAGAGCCTGGGCAAACTGAGCTAGGCTTATGTCAGCACAATCTGTTTCTCCATCTCTAAATGTCTGTGACTGAAATACCATCATTTGGCTTTCTGGGTAGAGTTCCCTTTGCTTTTCTGCCTGCCAGTGCCCTGAACAAAAACCCAGCTCTCCTGTGCCAAGTACTCATATGTTTTATCATTATCATGAGGAATCCTCTCTGTTTAGGGGTTAAGGAAAATCTTATTAAATTTTTTAAAATGTGATGCTAATTTGTTTAGAAGTAATGAGCAGCATTAGGCTTCTGGTTGCTTTGAAAGGGGTTGTTGAATAACCATTTCTGACGACATTTCAATTTGCATAATGACAAGGTGTTGGCATTGCATCCACTATTAATTTGCTGTATTTATAATGCCATTATGGAGCCACTCTTATCCTCATGCACTGTAAAAGGTATATAGAAATATAATATATGATCCTGCTTGTTTGGAAATTGCTTTTGGATATCTTTGAATTTTTGTAATAGAATTTTTGGCAGCTGAAGGCTAACAGCACCACCAGCAGAGTCTGCCACACTGTTTCACTAGGGCAGAAATTAAATGCTGTTTCCACATGTGCACGAGTGTTTATTTTCCCCAGTGCTGGAGCAGAAGCAGCAGAAGTGAATGTGATCAGGTGTGCTGCAGACCGTGCTCAAGGCAAACACAGTATTTCACTCCAAATCACCCCTACAAGGCATAGTGCTGGTGCTTGAAGTCCCAAAGAGCATCTTTAATCACAGCTCTCAAAACATTTAACAGGTCACAGAGAGTGCAACTTAGTGCTATGAACTCCAGGTCAACACAAGGAGTTGGAGGAGCCCAACCAGCAGCTCATTCAAATTCTCTCATCCTGCACTTCCCCTCCCCTCCTGCAGACTTTGGGAACCAAGGAACAGGAAATAAACTTGTCTCTCTACCTGTTTTACAGTGAAAAGGTGGAAAAGAGTCCCTGTATGTGCTGGATGAGTTCTTGTAATGTATGTGTGTGGTTACAGAGAAAAACATGAAGAAAGGAAAAGAGCAATAATTGATTTATTTGTACGAAGTTTAGTAGAATTATTTTGCTTCTCTTGAAAAAGCAGCAGTTTACTGAATGGGGTGAATATTGCTGTGTAAACCATCACGCCACATAAATGCTACTGTGACAATATTTCAGTTCTTTGCTGTGGTGTCATCTCTCCTTCAGTGTCACTGTAAAATGTTTCTGGTTTGTGTCATTGCAGAGAAGAAAATCTAGAAGATGTATTCTAAAATAAAGTCTATCACTTTGGGTGGACCTGGCTGGTTTTAGCTACCTGAACGTGTGTCACACGTGTGCCAAAGATGTTGCTTGAACACATTGACTCAGGCTTTGAATGTGCTGCCCAGTCTGTCAGAGCTGACTCTGTCCTCTGCAAAATGCTTTGCTCAATGTCCCCTTGGACGTGTTCCGTGTTCTGAATCCCCTAACACTAAATTTTATGAATGAATAATAAAGTAATTTTTTAAAAAATGACTGACAGAGTGAACCAGAGCAAATACCTCCTGCTTGTGTCATAACCATCATCCCCTCAGTCAGTATGTTCTACTCACCCTGTTCCAGGGCTTGTTGATATTTCATGGAAAATGAGCTCCAAGAGCCATGTGCAGGAGCACCAGGCGTGGTGTGCAGGGCAGCAGGGACACCAGACAGGCACCACATGGGAATTGGATTTTGGGCCTTGCTGGAGGTCACTGTGGGAGCTTTGGGGGCTTTCTGTGACTGCCTAATGGGACAGCCTCAAATGCTGCATCAAGCCCTGCTTGACTCTCCTGCAGAGCCAGAGTGTCAGCGGGCAGGAACATGGGGGATGGAGTTAGGAGGTTCAGACAGGTGAGAGCATTTTACCTTAGCACACCAGGGGCTGAGCATTCACACCTGAGATGTTCCTCAACAGCTGCCCTGTGTGGACACCATCACACTTCTCACTGTCAGGTTTACCCCCACACACTCTGATCCAACACCACGAGCCAGCTGCAGAGTTTTGGTCCAGGGAGCGTTATTTGAGCGGGCTCTTCGGTGTTGGTGCCCCAAATGCCCTCTGGACAGAGACAGCACCTGTGAGCAGAGTGTAAAACACGCCCTACAGCACTGCAGGTGCTGCACGCTGGGGAAGGCACACACTAGAGTTGAGGCTGTGTGGTTTTGCTCTAGAATTTTATGATCTCAGACCTCTGGATGAGGCATTGGAGCAAGGGTTATCAATAACTTCCTAAACTATGCTGAGAAAGATACCTGCGGCTCTGTTTTCAGCACTGCCATAAAATGTGAGAAGCCTTGTTAAATTGCATTTAATGACCAGGAATCTCAGGCTAAGTGACTCCTTCATCCAGCAGCTGTGAGTAATAACACTCACATGAACAGGTTTCACTGGCAGGACACTAAAACTGGCCTGGAGTGGGAGAATCGTGCGCTCTGAAGCTCTGGGCAGCTCCTGTTGAAGGCAAATTATTTCCCACTGGCAGGGAAGTGCTTGGAGCTCCCGGAGTGCAGACAGGGGTTGAATTATCTCTTTATTCAGCTGTGTCAGGCCTCACCTGAGCTAACAGGTTGGCTGCTAGTGGCACTTACTCAAACCTGGTGCACGACGGCATAGTGTGAGAGAATGTCCTGAGTGCCGGTTTCCCAGTTTAGCTGGTTTTCTTCTACCAGTAAGAGCCGGGCAGAACAGTACTGCAAGTGTTACTACTTGTCATGTTTCCCCTGAAATTTTAGTTCAGAACACCTCTCATCGTAAAAGTTCTAATTTCCACAAATGCAAATGAGTCTGGTCAGAGAGTTCTGGTGCTTGTGCGCTTCTGCACGTGGGGAAGCAAGAACCAGGAGCATCCCGCATTACCTGGAGCATCATCCCGCATTACCTGCAGCAGCATCCCGCATTACCTGGAGCAGCATCCCGCATTACCTGCAGCAGCATCCCACATTACCTGGAGCAGCATCCCGCATTACCTGCAGCATCATCCCGCATCCTCTCCGCGGCTCCCGCAGGCTGCTGCACCCGCACCCACCACGCAGCGGGAACCACACACCCTGCGGGGTCTGCAGCGTGGAGCCGCCTCCACTCCCCCCCGGTCTCCAAAATCGGCGGTCGCGGCAGATTTTATTTCCACGGGAGGGCTGAAACATTTGATTCCATTCTAGAGCGGGTGTGAGGGAGCAGGATGCGGCTCTGGAGCGCCTGGTCATGAACAACCCCAGATAAGAGCCAGGCTGGGGGGGCCGGGAGGGAGCGGGGGAAAGGAGCTGAGCGGGGAGCGAAGCCCGGACACCCCCGGCCCCCGCCCGGGCAGCGATGCGGAGGCGGGTGCCGAGAAGAAGGGGATGCTCTGCTACCCAAAAATCCCTTCGGAAAACATCGCTTTCTTAGAATTGCCCCCGAGGGAAATAAAAAACCAACCAACCAACCAACCAACCAACAAACAAACAAACCCCCCAAAACCGCAAACAAACCCAAACCCACCAAAAATTAGTGGAAAATTAAACTTCTTCCCCAGCGTGAGCTTTGGAGTCATGCAGGGAGTGGGGAAACGGGATAACAGCGTCCCTGCGGCAGCGGGCTGGGAGCTGCTGGACCGCCAGAGCCACCTCGGGATGCTCACGGCGCTTATAGACTTTTTCTTTGGAAGAAAGAAAGAAAGAAAGAAAAAAAGTATTAGAAAAGACCAACTTTGATACGAATTTAAAACTAATCAGCGGAACGGCGATGAAAAGATTGTTTTATTTTTAAAGTTGTGGAATCTGAATGAAAGAGCCGATGTATTAAATTTACATTAATCCAAAATATCGGATTTCTCGTCATCGGAAACATGGCAGAGTTGACGGATTCCCTCTATATATGATATTTGTTTTGTCCGTAATATTGCACAAATCGGCAAAGCCAATTAAGAAAATGCAAACAAGAAAATTAAGAAGGGAAATACCCTCCCTCGTACAAGAAGAATTAAGTTTATTTGCGTATAAGAAATACGCTCTCAAGAGTAAACGAAAAGAAAAAGGATGATGCAAGACATCCCTCCGAGCGTCTCATGAGGCAGGCGTTTTCCAGAGGAAACTTGTCTTACAAAGATTCACCCGAAAACCAGGGAGTCGCCACCGCGGAAAGCGCCTTTTCTTTAGAGTTTATTGATTGATTTAAAGTGTTTACCAAACAAAGTGCTCTCTTTATCACCTCTTGCTCATTACTTCCCCGTCTT
The DNA here is from genome assembly GCA_013398615.1 of Brachypodius melanocephalos. Taxonomy (NCBI): domain Eukaryota; kingdom Metazoa; phylum Chordata; class Aves; order Passeriformes; family Pycnonotidae; genus Brachypodius; species Brachypodius melanocephalos. The sequence continues at coordinate 4,766,820 of VZSR01003371.1, forward strand.
ATACATTAATTATAAAGTTAAAACTTTTTTTTTTTTAACAACCAGAAATATACAGAAATTATTAACGTAAAAAAACCAGCCCTGCACCCCAGGAGTCGCCCTCGCCGCCTCTTCCCGGGCGGGACCCCCGGCCCCGCTCGGGGGTCGATGGACAGTGACGCTTGTAAAAAATATCCCTCGTCACCGTGAGGTCACGGGAGGGAGCGGCGCGTCTTTGCTTCTGCAATGTCGAGGGACAGGATCGATAGTTCTCCGTTTTACCCTGAGAGTCAAATGGGTACATAATCTTTTTTTTTTTAAATTATTATTCTTTTAAAGTCTTTCGCTAGTGGCCAGACCAGAATAAAAACAAAGGCAAATAATATTAATAATAATTATTAAATTAATCAAACCCGCATAGCAACGAGGGACGGTGAAAATAAAAATACAGGTAACGATGATTTACATCTACTTGTATGTACACGGGGGAGGGAGCTTTCTCCTCCTCCTTCCCTCAGCAGCGCAGTCCGGACACATGGAGTACAAAAAGGGTCGTAGAAAGGCCCGAGGGCGGGGGAGCTTCCCGCGGGGTCCCGGGAGCCCCCGGCCGCTCCTTTCACCCTCCTGGGTGGGTCGCAGGAACACGGGGCTGCCCTTGTCCCCCGGTGTCGCTGCGGGTCTGTTCTCGGTTTCACCTCTCAGG